>CM034355.1:56246570-56375701 GCA_019925275.1 Mytilus edulis
CAATTCACCAAAGTTTCATGGACATTGGTGGAAGCCTTTTTAAGTTATTGTCCGAAGTGTTGAAAATCCCTCCTTTTTTTATGAATAAAGCCCCATAAATCCAAAACTTAAAATCTGAAATTAAAAGAAAACGAAAGGGAGCTTATGTCAATAGATATAAACAATTTACCAAAGTTTCATGGACATTGGTCAAAGCCTTTTTGAGTTATTGTCCAGAGTGTTGAAAATCCCCCCATTTTTATGAATAAAGCCCCACAAATCCAAAACTTAAAATCTGAATTTAAAAAAAACCGAAAGGGAGCTTACATCAATAGATATAAACAATTTACCAAAGTTTCATGGAAATTGGTGAAAGCGTTTTTAAGTTATTGTCCGGAGTGTGGACGACGGATGGACGGACAGGTATTTAAAAAAATGTTTTTTATACGCCCGGGAAGGGACGTATTATGGTATACTGTTGTCCGTCTAAGATTTTCGAAAAATAGTTAAAAATTGACTATAAAGGGCAATAACTCCTAAAGGGGTCAGCTGACCATTTGGTCATGTTGACTTATTTGTAAATCTTACTTTGCTGAACATTATTGCTGGTTACAGTTTATCTCTTTCTATAATAAAAACAGCAAAATTTCCTTAAAATTACCAATGCAGGGGCAGCAACCCAACAACGGGTTGTCTGATTCGTCTGAAAATTTCTCGGCAAATAGATTAACCATTTAACCCCATGTTAGATTTGCTCTAAATGCTTTGGTTTTTTAGTTATAAGCCAAAAATTGAATTTTACCCCCTGCGTTCTATTTTTAGCCATGGCGGCAATGAACCCTGAAAATGAGGTCAAATTCAAATAAAACCTGTGCAACTGATATAAAGATTATTAAATATTTCCATACACAAAATATAGTTGACCTATTGCATATAGTATTAGAAAACAGACCAAAACTTAAAAACTTGACCACTGAACCATGAAAATGAGGTCAAGGTCAGATGACACCTGCCAGTTGGACATGTTCACTTAACAGTCCTTCCATACACCAAATATACTAGTCCTATTACTTATAGTATCTGAGATATGGACTCGACCACCAAAACTTAACCTTGTTCACTGATCCACAAAATAAGGTTGAGGTCAAGAGAAAAAAGTACAACAGGCATAAGGGGCATGCAAGGTACGCACATACCAAATATAGTTATCCTATTACTTATAATAAGAGAGAATTTAACATTACAAAAAAAAAAATTCCAAGTAGTCACTGAACCATGAAAATGAGGTCAAGAACATTGGACATGTGACTGTCCGAAACTTAGTAACATACAAAGCATGAAGCATCCAGGTCTTCCACATTATAAATATAAAGCTTTTAAGAAGTAAGCTGGACATTCATTTTGTGCAACACGTCTATTACTATACCATTAATTTGTGAACATGTTATCGTTAGGATTGTAACTGTACTCATGAGTATGGAAAATTAATTGAAAATCCACAGCCTTTCCCATTGTACTCTCATATTTGGTAATTCGATACTTGACTTATTACATGCATTGCTGGCAATGATTTCCTTAAAACAAGTTATTTAATTTAGTTACTGGCGAAAACAAATATTAATATGGATCAAAACAAGTACACCTTTTATATTAAGGTGCACTCGATTGAAGTGACAACACAGTTTTTTTGCAACTTAAAGGTTGACTTGTTGAGAACTTTTTGTAAAATAAACACTAGCACTTCATAGAAAAGCAAGTCATTAATCTACGTTTAAAATTTTATAACAAAAATCTCTGTATTAAAGGATGTGGATTTTCTATAAAATAATTTAAAATCTTAGCTTTAATATTTGCCACAAATTCCACCTTTTCTATTAAATTAATGCAGTGAAACAGTAAACACTAATGCTTTACACGAAGTTTCCCCTTGGTATATACATGTACAAAATGGCTTATCTCTTTTATTCAAATGTTATATTTGTTGTTTTGACACTATTGCAGTTTAAAAAGTTCACCCTTAACTGGCTGCAAAAGGGGTAATAAACCAGATTATTAAAGAAAGAATAACACCTACCTTAGCAAGAGACTTTCCATCCACCACCTCAGTGACTGTGTAACTAGTAATTCGAAATGAAACCCCTCATGATAAATGTTCACAAATTAGAACAAAAGAACTTTTCCGCCAAATCATAGTGCCCAATAAATAGCCGCGAGGTATTTTGTCTAATGAACCATGAAGCCTATTTATAAAATACAGTATTGTAAAATATGTTCAAGTTCAAAACTCAAGTTTTACCTTTCTAAAGCCATATAAAAAAATATACGCAAACTTCTGTTGCATTGTGATTTTTAAGGTGCAAAGACACTAGAAAAAATAAATTAGGATCATTTTGTTTTTTGTTTGTTTGCAGAACAAATGCAGGGGCGGGTCCAGGCAAGGGCTTATCAGCATCGCAATAATGCATAAACATACATTAATACCAGAATTTTTTGAACATGTATATTTGTTATATTAATTATAGCATTTTGACTTCCCAAATTTAATTGGCATTTTATTTTTAAAAAACCGTAGAGGTATTGAAAAATATTGCTATTTATATTAATGAAGGGGGCAAGGGGGTCCCAATAACAGCATAACACATCAAATTAATTTGGCTTAGCCTTATAACAGATAACAAGGAATTAAAATGGAAAAAAAACAGATAACAGTAAATGAAATATTAAAATAAGTCAGGTCCTGGACTGATTGAAATATTATGTCTCCGTCATATGAAACTCAAGCGCAATCCCTTTCGTTGCTAATTAACAATACAGAAGCAGGTCAACAATAAGTGATGCACAGTTATTCCCCATTGGAATTCTGATAGCGTGACAATATACGTAAACTCTATAGCAGACAAAAATTATATCTAGTAAAAATGTAAGGACAGTTGTGGTATCAAAGCAGGTCCAATTGACATAGTTCTTTTGGTTTTTTTATTTCTAAAAAATTACCCGAAAGCAATTTAAATCTTTGTTATCTGTTATTCTGAAAATATATTTGCTGTTAGCTGTTATTGTCTTATTTATTGTTAGCTGTTATTGGACTAATAGGTTTTTTGTTATCTGTTTTTGTGAATATATATTTAATGTTAACTGTTATTGAAAATTGGAATGTTTGAAATTTTCTTTTGACAGGCCATATTCGGTAGAAATTGAAGATTATTGGACATTAGGGTTTACCACTAGTAACCTTTTCACTTAAAAAGAAAGAGATAAGATGTTTTGTTTTCAGTGCGATTTCTCCAGAGCCTTTGATAAAGTTTGGCATGATGGTTTATTACATAAAATGAAGGCTTATGGTATAAATGGAAATCTGTTAAAATGGTTTAGAAGCTATTTAAATGATAGGCAACTGAACTTAAAAAAAACGTTATCCTCAGAGTAATATATTTGTACCGAAGCGATATCAATTTGGAAATCGAAAATTGAATATAATTCTCACCCAACTTCGATGTTTTGCATCATTCTTAAACTATGATCTATATAGGGTCAATATTATTTCTGACCCTTCTTGCCGCTGTGGTGTTAATCGTGAAGATTCCTATCATTTCTTTTTTAAATGTATATTATATTCAGACATACGAAATAAAATGTTTGAAAGTCTGCACTGGCTTCCAAATGATTGTAAAATTAACATAGAACTACTTACCTAGGGTAGTTGTCTTCTTTCTCTAGAGCAAAACCAAACCATTTTCAAAAATGTTTTTGAGTTTATTAAAAGTTCGGAAAGATTTCAAATTGTCTAGGTAGTAAACCATGATCGCACAATGGGGAGGTCTGTTATTCTGTAAACATTTAATTTTCACCCCATTTTTCTCTAATCTTTAAAAAATTAACCCCTTTTTTCTCTAATCTTCAAAAAATTAACCCTTTTATTCTCTAATCTTCTATTTTTTGGCTCGTTATTCTCTAATCTTCATTTTTAAGGGCATTATTCTTTAATCATTTAACCCAATCCA
Organism: Mytilus edulis; assembly: GCA_019925275.1. Classification (NCBI taxonomy): domain Eukaryota; kingdom Metazoa; phylum Mollusca; class Bivalvia; order Mytilida; family Mytilidae; genus Mytilus; species Mytilus edulis. Next base: position 56,250,551 of record CM034355.1, read on the forward strand.
AACCCTCTCTTATGGGTAATCAATTTGACTTTAGATAAATTTTATTAGTGTTATATGCAGTAAAAAGTGAATGTCTATGCAATGGGTATCTTTTACGATACTCGAAGTAATACTAATAATATTAATAATACTTTGTAAAATAATCAAGATTAATGAATGAAGATAAAAAAAAGGGGAACCGTTTGTGCTGTCATATAAAACTCCATTACATAATTGTAAAAGTATAAAAACTAGCAGATGCTGCTCAAAAACGACCACACGTCTGTAATGTTGGCTTGAAAGGGTATTACCCTTTAAAAACTATTTTGTTTAAGATGAATAAAGAAGCGTTGTTTTAAAAGACATATATAAATTCTGCCTTTTTAGTTTACTAGTATATAATGTCATATATAATGCAGATAAATTATATAACTGTTGCGTTGGTATATGATGTTATAGTATGGGCTTATATCCAACATGTCGTTTGCATTGCCATTCAAATGAAAATATCATTTTGTGTTATTTATCTTTTTCTGACTGTATGTTCAATTGTACGTCTATTTGACTGAACAATCTAGTTTTCTCCTAACTTGAAACAAAAACAAAAGTGTTTTACATTAGATGTTGTATGTGTATATCCCTTCTGTGGATTAAAAAATAATTCATATTGAAATCAATAGGTGAAAAGACTCACAATATAATTGTCTGAGGTTGTCACAACCTGCCCCGTTTGTGCCGTATCAACCTGCCCCTATGTAGTGTTGATCGCCGTGGCGATCATACGTGGAAAAACTTATTGTACTTGGATTTGAACTGACAGCACACTTTGAGCCCCGGAATTTTGCCTTCATTTATATATCTTGATTATTTACAAGGTATTACTAATATTAATAGTATAAAAAATACTTCGATCATCGTAAAAAAATACTCACTGCTTAGATTTTCAGTATTTACTTCATAAAATCTTCAAAAACGATGCTAGGGCATAACCATTTCTATTTCGATGCAGTTTTAAACAACTTTCAGGAGAACTTTCAAAATATGCCACAATTTCTTCTCTAAAGGGGGATTTACAGTCACTGTCTCATTCAACCCGTGTCACATTCAACCCCAGTCTCCCCTATAGTTAGTCTAACTATACAAATCCTTGGTGTTATGAGGCTGAGGTTATGGGTATAGTTGGATAGTCTATGGGCATTAGTGAGGGAGGGTAGGAGGGGTCCTGATCCCGAAATCTCGAGCATGAAAACACGAATCCCGAAATCCCGGGCTTAAAAAACCGGAATTCCCGAGATGCCGAAATTCGAAAAGAATTCCCTGATCCCGAAAGGGTCAATCCCCGATCTTAAAAACACCCGATCCCGAAGTCCCGATAAAGGTCCTATCCCCCCCCTCATTAGTAATTGTAGAATAAAGAAGAAAAAATCACTTTGTAAGGAAAAAAAGACAAAAATTTGCAGTGATAACAAAAACTCGAACAAAAAATGTTAATAAAAAAATTGTGAAGTTTCTAAAAAAAAATTGAATGATTTGTATAATTTGTTTTATATGATTACAGTTTAATTTGTTTATTTGTCTTTCCTATTTGAATATTTTTTTTAGGGAGAGGTGCCTTTTTCCAGTCATTTTGGTTTGTTATGGGAAAACTGTTTGGTATTACAGATTGAAATAAACAATTAATTTCCCCATAGGCGACAATGGTAGCCTTTTTCGAGATACAGACTTTAGAAAGTTGATTTTCTTAACGAAACCTTGCTAGAATCAAAGAAAAATTATTAGGACAGTATTTTTTGGTCCAAAAAATATAGGTTCGCGTTGCTTTTCTTAGCGTATTTTGTACTTATCTCCCATGCCTATTAATTTTGCCCTTAAAAATATGTGTCTTGTCCTAGCGTTGAAAAGTCATCTCAGTGCCTTTAGGGCTACGGAATAATTTTTATTTTGCCTTTTGTATAAAGCAGAGTGCACGAAGTCTCTAATAATAAAAAAATAACGGGCGCACATATCGACCAATCAGGATTAGCCATACTCTTAATTCTGAATACCATGTTATGCTCATAAAATGGCTGCGCCCATAAAATTTAATGGTGTATTGTAACCTACAGGTGCCATAGGGGCCTCTTCATGATTATTTCAAGAGTTATTTCCCTTGCTATCGTTCTTTTAACATTGTTGACATTTTACCTTAGAAACCATCACATCCGGTCAAATTTGTTGCAATTTTTAACACCAGTATTTCCACTAATAACATACAACAATGAGTATCTTGAACCAAGGCAGAAATGAAATAAGATTTAATAATGCGGATGGAAAATGCTTGCTTGAGAACTGGGTCGAGGAGGTTTGTAAACGGATACAATATTGTCAATAATTCAAAGACCTTTTTTTTCCTGAGGGGTCATCTTCTCGTCAACTATGGATTTAACTAAAACAAAACAAAAAAATCTCTAGCCAGACTTGTTAAAGAACAACCTGTGTATATGAATTTTTTAAGGCATGGTCCAGTCTAGATCAGGGCTTTCATTAAAGAGGGTCCAAAATAAATGTCATTTTTTACTTATTTAAAAAAAAAGGTATGTCAGAACAGTTTTGCACACTCTGTATGTATCAAACTGTGATTCATGTCACCACTTTAGAAAACAATATGATTAAAGTCACAAAGTATTGTTGATTATACCAAGCTAATTGTAGCAGGTAGTGTATATAATCATTTTATATATTTCCTGATTCCAATTACTTGTTCCTATGTTAGTACATTAATTTTCAAGGGTTTATCACATTATAAATATGTACAGAACAGTTTACCATAAAAAGGTATATTTTGGTTTATAGAAATCAAATTTTAAACAATTGTAATATTGTGTCACCTACGTGTGGATAGTTTTAGTATATTACATAAAAAAAAATATATTAATATTTTATCTATCTATCATTCTTCAATTTTCCACTTTCAGTCACAACTTTGACTATTAAGTGCAGTTGCATGCATGGCTTATTTTCAATTTAAAAGAAATAAATTTTCAGTAAAAATATGTAACACTGCATTGGTGCATAGAAAAAATTAAATAGAAATATAACAGTGATGTAATTAATTCTATTATGATATACAATGTAGAACTATTTATTCCTTTTAATATTGGATTATTTTCTTTTATTTTAGAGGTCGGTTAATCCTTATGATTGTGTCGAAGAAGATGTTAAGGTCACAAGTAGTGCTGAAAGATTTAAAGATGGTCATATAGGAATACTCACAACAGAGTTAGAAGCCCCTGCATCAAAACTCACAACAGTCAGAGAATCATATAAAAAACCAGAACCTTGTGGAGTTCGATTGATGGGTAATATATAATTTACATAATTTATTCAATATGTAAATGAAATTAAACAGCCATCATTTTTGTATGTCAAATAAATATATGCATATTCCATTCTCAATATTATAGTTAAAGTATAAAAGTGCTATTTTATAATATAAATAACAGACAATAGACCATATTCTATCAACACAAACACATTTACAATAAATGGCAATGACAGAATGAATTAACATTGATGTGAAAATCCATGGATGGTACCAGCGGATTCAAACCCTCAATCTCGGGATCTAAAGGCAGCGCTCTAACCAATTGAGCCAAAGAAGATCTCCCCTAACTCAACTACCTTTATATCCCCAGGTCTACAACACTCTTCCCCTTTTTCTTTTTTCGGGCTGCGTACCATCCATCCGAGCAACTCACAGGTCCACTACCTGTACAACCCCGAGACATCTACTCGGAAATCCTCTGGCCAGTTCCACCTAGATATGTCATGGTCATCCTATGACTGCTGTTCAACCACCATGACCCCATATCAAACTACCAGGCACCTATATATACACTTGTTTGTACAAATAGTAATTGCTCGCAGCGCCAATGATGTGAAAATCCATGGATGGTACCAGCGGGATTCGAACCCTCAATCTCGGTATCTAAAGGCAGCGCTCTAACCAATTGAGCCAAAGAAGATCTCCCCTAACTCAACTAGTTAGACTACCTTTATATCCCCAGGTCTACAACAACATGCAGGGTTCTCACTAGGAATTTTTCATTGTGAGTCCTGGGTCTTAGTAATATACAATCAATTATGTATACATGTTTATGTGAATAAAAAATCTAAGGTATTTGTAATAAAAATCTATAGCAATAGATTATTTTTTGAATTTAAATAATCTGTTACCAAAGAGGAAGATAGTTTTAGTGTCGTGTAATATTTGATATTAAGTATAAGCTTTATTTGAATTTTATCGCAAAATATGGTCATACTTTTTTCTGTAATCGATGTACATCAACTTGAATTTTGCAAGAAATTATTTTGAATTTATTTCTCAATTTAAAATTTGTTTATAAAATATATGAAATAATATTTTTGTAGGTAAAAAAGAACAAATGATGAGAGAAATGTTTTTTGAAAAAGTTGGGTAAGTTTGATCCATCATGTCTATTGGTAGAAGTTAAGTTGGGTAAGTTTGATCCATCATGTCTATTGGTAGAAGTTAAGTTGGGTAATTAAGTTTGATCCATCATGTCTATTGGTAGAAGTTAAGTTGGGTAATTAAGTTTGATCCATCATGTCTATTGGTAGAAGTTAAGTTGGGTAAGTTTGATCCATCATGTCTATTGGTAGAAGTTATAATTTTTGAAAATATTTGTCTTTTCATTTATTATTAATTGACTAAGAAATAGTGTTCAGGTATATATATATACTTCTTTAACTGACAGTCTGACATGTAGAAGCTGCTAATTGCAAAAATGAAGATATATTGGTACTTTTAAATAACTCTGCACAGTTGAAATCTTCAGTTGACTCCTCATTAGAGTTATATTGCCCTATGGTCAATAACTTTTACCAATATTTTGCATTTTGCCTTTAAATAGATTGTGATAATAAAAATTTAAGTAGATGATAGAAATTTTAAATATCCAAAATGATATAGTTACTAGACTGTCATTTTTTAAGAGCCTGTACTTTATCAGTCATGCTGCTTAGCACATTGAAAAATCTATCTATTCAGAATTTCTATGTAGTATCAATTTTCTGCTGTAAGATGTGAAATCCATCCATACAACCTTAATTTCCAACATTTTTCAGTAAGACAGAGTGTAAATAAAGAGTTCACTATTTCATGAGAAAGGCAACTAATTAACAGTATGAATTGCAAAATGATACTCTGCAAGTCTGACAGTCTTAATACATGTATTTTTACAGAGTTAAAATCAGAATGCATTGCTACCAATACATTTCATTTACAGGAGAGAAGTTTTCAATGAAGAATTAGAAGCATCACAACCAGAACCCACAGACTTTAGATCAGTTACAAATAAAGATTTCAATATTGAAGGTTTTAAATCTGTACGACCTCAGCCTACAAAGGTCAGTAGAATAAATTTGAATCATTAAATATGTGACAAGAATTGTGTTTGTTTCATTTACAAATTGGAGGTCATTAAAATTAAATCGGTGAAACCATATAGTAAACAATGATACATCTACAAAATAAACACATAATGAAAACTTTTTTCTGAAACATTAATAAACGTAGGTTAAAAAACTGTCAAAATAGGTGCAATTTGGGTACCCTCACGTTACTTATCGAAAGTAAAATATTTCTTTGAACTTGAAACAAAATGATATAATATTATCATAATTTCAAAATTTCATAATTCCATTCTGCATGTTTCCTTGTATTTTGATTCATTCTGTGAAGTGGGATTAAAAATGTTTGTGTATCTAGCTCAAATATATTGTTAGAAACCCTGGGCTGTTGTTTTTTTACACCATTAGAATTTTTGAAACCATAAAAAGAACTCTTTTTCTAAAGAAACTCTTGTCAGAAATCTTGATTAATTACTTCCATACAATTATAAACATGTATCATTACAATGTACATCACTGTAAATTCAGAAATTATTGTGATTTTGTCATTTTAGACTAAAACACGATTTTAATTCTTGTGATATTGAGAAAAATCTTGTTTAATTCATAAGAAAAAATTTCAAAATGCGCATTTAAATTATTGCAATTAAAACCCTGTTGCATTTTTCACAATTATAAATACATTACAATAATTTCTGAATTTACACTCCGTCATTGTTTACTTTGTTACACTAAATCTCAAATGAATATGACATATAAAGTTATTTTGATATATATAAAAACTATCTTTTATTTCAGAATCACAATTACAAGAAAGATCAGCCTGTCACATATTGGTCAGAACACAAGAAAAATGTACATGTAAGTATAACTATTTAAGTATCAAAATAGAAGATATGGTATGATTGCCAATGAGACAACTCTCCACTTGAGACCAAAATGACAAAGAAATTAACAACTATAGGTTACCGTACAGCCTTCATCAATGAGCAAAGTCCATACAGCATAGTCAGCTGTAAAAGGTAAAATGTAAAACAATTCAAACAAGAAATCCATTTGCTGGTAACTAGTTATATTGTCAATGTGTGTGCTCTATCCTCAGTCTATGTTTATATAACCAGAAGACATTCTGTGCTAAAATCTGGCAAATCTTAATAAGTCATAAGAGGAACTGGTTTCTTACCTATTTTCAATTATAGGCAACCATATCACAGGTACTTTTGAAATAAAGGTATTTAGAAGAAGAAAAAACTCCTAAGACAAGTGCCTGTGAACTGTACAGCCTTCAACAATGATCCAGTCCTTTGATAACAATCAACAGTAATGATTTAACTACACCAAATTGCTTATAGACAATGTATGTCTCTTGAGTGTTGTGCAAGGCCAAAATATTTATGCAACTGATAAGGGCTGATATTCAAGCCAAACTCCAATAACTGAGGCATTCTTTAGAAAAACTTATCACCACTGTGGCTAAATGTAAGAATTAAGTTTTTGATAACAAAAGTATATTCCAGTTTTGTATTGTTACACATTTTAATACTTCATAATTATTTTTATTTTCAGGGAGTTAGTTCAGAAAAAACAGGTGACACACCATTTAGGAAAAATGATGCCTTCAGCAAACCTATAGGAGAATACTGGGATGAAACACAGCCTTATGAACTGGAAAACTACCCCAAAATGTGAACATTTATACATGAGTTATTGAACATTTATATGACACAATTATGAAACTATTGATGTAGCAATTGAAAGTTAAGACTAAGGTGCAAGCATTGTCAACTGCCATGTAATAACTGTTTATTTAACAGTAAAATAAATTTTATAAAATAAGTTTGAAAAACACTTTAAATGAGTTACCCTGTGCAGTTTAAATACTGTAAATGAATATTTTTTTTATTGCACTGAGTATTTATTGTTTTTTCTCCAACATCAATTTTCAATGCATTATGTTCTGTGATATATATTTTATTATCAAAACAGTTTAAGGGTAACTTATTTCCAACATTTTAAAGTTCTTGAAAATGGGGGGAGATCAGTATATAAAAAAATGTTTTAATTTTTCAGTGTTTACTCTTAACTTATTCTTACATTGCTCTCTTTATTATGTATATATACGAAACTTCAAACTGTATCTAGATTTAAAAAATAGATGCATTGAAGAAAAAATACTATTTATTGTTTTAACTTGTTTATATATTTATCATGTTTTTTAAATCATGTGATACAGAATTTGTGTTAAAAAAAAAGACTGAAATACTTAATACAAGAAATAAAATATATATATCAAATGTGACTTTTAATTTTTGCAACCAGTTCTTCATAGTCTTTTTCAGTTTAGAGTGATTTTCTGTCCTAAATTTGGCTGTAGATATGTAACCATGATGTAACTGTTTGGGTTGTAGAAAAGAAGTTTTACAACAATATATTGGCTGGCTCACAGCCACATAGCCTTCATACTTTTGGAAAGATGATTATTTTTCACACTTGTAAAGATGGTTTTGTACAAAACAATTGTACAAAAAAAATTCCTCACTTCAAAATATATGACATGAAATTGTGGAGTTGTCTCCCATTGTCCATACTTTTAAAGTTTCCCATACAAACTGAGTATGCAAGTAAAGGATTGTAATACTTTGAGTAAATATATATAATATGATGATGTACTAAAGATAATAACCTTATTTAGCACATGTAAATCCCTTTTTAAAATTAAGGAGATGTAGTATGATTGCCAATGAGACAACTGTCCACCAAAACTTAAATGAAGTGGATGTATGAAATTATAGGCAATCATACAGCATTCAACAATGAGAAAAAACATATTGTATAGTCAGCTATAAAAGGCCCAGACTAGAAAAATATGAAACAATTCAATTGAGAAAACAAATGGCCAAATTTACCAAAAAAAATTGCTATAATCAAATATGCCACTAGAACCTACGACAACTGAACAATAAGCTACTGACTTGGGACATGCACATATAGAATGTGGTGGGGTTAAACATGTTTGTAAGCACACACACTTCTCCAAACCTGGGACAGCGGTGTTGTCAGCATCTTATTCCATTAGGACAAAACATATGAATGAATTACTACAGAAAATCACAAGCATTTTAGTCTTGTATTAAGCTTAGATTAAGAAAATAGATGTAAACAAATTATGATCCACGATGATTCAGCAACAATGAAAATACTGAAATGTCCAAACTAGTGTCGATTGACAGGAATGTTCCTAAGAATGTCTTCAACAGATCTTGTGATTTTCTTCAAAAAATTCAAACCATGAAAAGGCTGCCAGCAGAGGTAACGTTTTGGACTAAAAATCAATGGGAAATTGTACTGAATATTTGAAAGAAAAAAGACAAGCCATGTAGAAATGTCCAGGAGAATATTCTTAATGTATTACTGGTATATTACTTGGGTTCTGATGAAAGATTTTTCATGCTATTTAGGCCAATTACATACTAGTGAGGAATTCAGGGGCCTCTAGTTTCCATGTGCTCATGTACACAATGTATTCAACAGCTTTGCAGCTGTAAAAAGTGTTGCTATGTTGAATTATATCATACTTATGATAGTGAATGGCATTATGTATACTATTGCCAAGTGTTCTCTCCAGAGCCTTTTAGCACCTTGGTAATATCATGCTATAATATTGCTAGAAAGTGATACTATCTGAAATGAGTATCTTATAGATTGTGTTATGGATGTGATGATTAAGTTTCTAGAAACAAGATGGTATTTCAAAATTCCTTGTTTACCAGGATGGAAGAAGAAAACTGGTTGCATTTAAATCATTAGAACTACAACAATTTTTTATTTTGACCACATTTTACACCTCGCTAACGCTCAGTGTAAAATATCGACAAATATAATGCCTACCCATGTTAAAATGAGCATAGAGCATGACATGAAGGAATTATTTCTTAAAAATAAATGAGGCTGTTAGTTTTCTCATCTGTATTGTTTTATTTCTGTCATTTTTAAAAGCCATACAGTTGCTAAACTTGTACATTATTTGTTTACTGGTGAAGAGTTGTCCTTTGGCAATCATACCACATCCTTGTACTCTTATATTGGAAGTCAAGTGGCATATACATGTCGACAGCTCCAAACAACAATAGGTTCGCAATATCACAACATAAGTTCTTTCTATTGTAAATAGACTAAAAAGAGTCTCTCTTACTTTATAGTTTGTCTTCTTTAAATCCATTAGTAGATCTCAGAAGTTGGCACAATCAAAGGACCATAATTGACAATGACATGTTGGCAAAAAAAACCATAAATGTGTCAAATATTTTAAAAACTTTTATTTACTGTGAAGCTTCCACTCATTGCTTTGTGAAAAATAAATAATCTTCAATAATATAATACATCATAACAACAAACAATAAAAAATGTAGATTGTGATCAAATATCTGATTAGTTAATATACCCTCATCAAATGGGTTTTTGTTTCTAACACCAAAGTATATTTTTGGACTACTGTGAATTCATTATTATTCATGGATATCAAGTTTCTGTGTGTTTAGTGGGAACAGTTGAACCATGACTTCCAATGTTCAATGCATTGCGAATTTTCTAAAGGCTTTGTATGCGGAGATTAGCAAAACCACGAATTCAAATAACATCGAAAAGGCAAGTTTTCCTGAATCTGCGAAATATTGATACCCACGAAAAGAAATTATTTCACAGTATGAAAATATGAAATTTGCAAATCTAATACCTCTTGAATTCTAGGTAACACTCCAAAGTACACGGTAATTGATTGATATTAGATTTTTTTTTCAAATGGTATACTTTTGTTTTATTACATATTCATAAATAAGCAAATTCCCAATCCAGGTTCTGAAAATGATATTAGTGTTTACACCCATCATTAACATGGAAATAAAAAAATCCTGTTCAGTCAAATATAATTTGTACTGTTTCGAAAAGTTTTACATCATTTAATTACTTTTCATATTTAAAAAATTTATAGAAATTCCAATTGAATTTGTTAAATTATCTTGCATCATTAATGCATTTTTTGTCATTGTTTTTAGTATTACAATAATCAATAAAACATTTCAATGACTAAATAATTAATTGCATCATTCATTTCAAAAATTGTTTTTTATTTTGATCAAAAGATTGCATGCATGTCAAAATTTGGTCATAATAATTTGACATATGATTAGTGATCGAATACAATGTAACAAATAATAAAAATAATTCTGTTTTTCACAGAAACATGGTTAGTAACCTGGAAAAAATCAGGCATGATAATAATAAAAAAATGATATTCAAATAGACTCATAAATAAATAAAATACTTTTAAAATGATTTTAGAACGTCTTGTTTATGTATAAAAAAATTACATTATGTCGACTGTTTCACATAAGAATGAAATATAAAACCTGTACTTATCCAAAGATTTTCACACTGCCATTTTTATTTCTACTTCTAAAGTGTTAAATATATAACATTGTCGAAAACATTTATGCCTGTCCACCACCCATTCCTTTTCTAAATAAAAAGCGTAAAGTGATGATCTTTATGAAATTATTGATAAAACTAAAATTACTCTAAATCTAATGAATGAAAAACAAACATATCTACATCATTAGTTAATTTGTAATAATGTCCTCATTTAATATTAATTATAGAATAACTGATCAAAGAATTCAAATAGAGAAAAATATTCAACAAGTGTCCGAATAACACATTAATTCATGAATGCGCGTAAGCGTATGAGCACACAAAAATATGCTTCTTTTCAAATACTAAAATAAACACTTTAAGTTGACAAATTATGGTTCATCTTTCTGTTCAAAAGTACAAATACTTTTAATAGTTGTCCTTAAAAGAATGTTTTGAAAGTGAAACAGAAATTTGACATGGTGTCACATCTTTTTTGTTTTGTTTTTTTACAGAAATAACAAAATAAAGAACATACATGTATCTACTTGCATAGATAGAATATACAAATTGAAACTTGTTTCCTGGTTAAATGAGACAAGTTACAAACAAAACATAAATTGAATTCAAGAAATGTACATACCAAACGACCAGAATAGGCGTCAGAATAAATATTTCAATCAGTTTCTGAGACTGTTTTACTTTAAAACTAGAATGAAAAAAATTCTCACTTAGTCTTTTTTATATACAATTTTATTCAGCGTTATCATCATTCTAGATGCAATTTTATATTCTGCAGGCACCCAATTCATAACTAGTTTGTTTCAAGAAACTTTTAACAAGACCATGTGTTTACTTTTAGATCTTTGTTTTTGTAACGTTCCATTGCTGTCTCAGTTGATCTAACTTAAATTTTTCATTTTATAAAAGTGCTTTTATGCAGTGAAATCCATCGTTTTTGGCAAGTTTTTAAAATAGTTTTAAAACATCAATTTATGAACAATAAATATACTTAGATTTAAAACTTACATTTTTTTTTTTACTAATAAATTCAAAATTAATACTTTTTATCTCAGCCTCAATGCTACATTGATATTTCATTAAAAAATCAATATCTAACTTAATTACGAAGACTGTCATACAAAGGTATCATTAAGTACTTTTTGGTTACAATAATAACAGAATAATAAAACTGCTTGACCACACACCAGTTGCTTACAACCCTCAGCATAGAACTGAAGTGTAAAGCAAGCTTAATATCACAGATGAAAATATAGCACTGAATACAGAGATCTAATTCCCTGTATAATACACACCAAATGATACAGTTCATACATTTTTATTCATGCCAGGATGGTATTATTACATGCAATGTAATTTGCAGGTGGGTGCCAATTTTTGGGAATTATTTGGCGCACTAAGTCGAGGAAATTTAGTATTTATCAAAAGAACAATTCAATCAAATGATATAAACTTTGAAGATCCAAGATTGATTTAAGAAAACATCCCCTCCACATTTTTTGTCAAATTTCAAAGATTATTTTACATGTTCTCTTTCAAAAGATCTTACAATTAAAACATTGCATAAATTTATTCAGAATCTTTACATACAAATCAGCTTTATGTTTTGAAAAACTTTTTTTTACAGCCAAAAAGGGTCCTTAGTGCTCCATATATCTTTTCTGGCATGAACAAATGATTAACTGGGGTCTGTAGATATGTGAAAATTAAGTACAAGTCAAGAGCTTACAATCACTACGTCTAACTACAAACAGTTGATCAACAGATACACAAGATTGTACAGTGATTTTTGAACATCTATTTGGCTTCCATAAAAAAAACACTTTTAATCATTGATACAAATAATGAACAGAATTTACAAAATCTATGCATGTACATATAAACAAAAATTTGACTTTTCAAACTTAACAACAGACTTGTTAACAATTTCAAATACTTAACATTTATCAATGGATAGTACAATACTGTTACAGAAAACTGGAAGTTGGTATTCAAAAACAGAAAGAGCGTCTTTAAAACAAGAGCTTATTTTAAATTATATTACATAAATTTCACTTGAAATACTTCCATGCAATTTTAAGATGAAAATAATTGTCTTTATTGTGTTTTTAATGCAATTTACAAGAAAACATCCTCTTTTCAAGATGAAGATATTCCTGATATAGCAGTGGGCTCTTAATCTTTAAAAACAGGCACAACAGTGTATATCTGTAGTAACAGTTTTACATATCTTCCCTATTTTTCATTCTGAGAAAAAAATTATGTATGTAAAATTATAATTTAAAATTGAATGAATAAAACAATAACAACAACTATAACAGCAAACAATAAAAACTTAATTGTCCTGACTAAACACTGGTCCTGTAATCTACATATTGAAAAGATGGTCTTTCATGAAAATCACGTGCTATTATCGTACACTACTCTGCTGCATATCTGCCAACTTTTCAAAATGCCCATGGGGGTTTTATGTGAAAGATGGTTCTTATAGTCCTATAAAACCCTCAAGGGGGCCTTTAAATATATTCTAATGTGTTTTTTTGGTTTCTTTGTGCTTTAACAAGCTCATAGCCATTGTTAAATAAATTGTTTTCTTTAAAATAGTGGACAAAATTGCTCTTACAAAATTTCCACTTGGAAGCCTCCATGGGGGAAATCCCCCACAAATAGTGACAGTTGGCAGGTATGCTGCTGTTGATTTATATGTATACTTTATCATGTTTTTGACCTCTTGTACACGTTTGTGTCTGAGGAAATAAAATATTTTGTCTTTTTGTCTTCAAATGCGTAACTGAACAATACTGCTGGATTCTAGAACTTACATCACAGCTATTCAAATCAACAAAAAAACATTTCAGGGGATTATCAAATTGTTTTTTGAGATCAGTATCATCTATAGTATGAAATAAAAACAAATTGTCACAAGTAAGTCTTTGATTGTCATGATGTCATGAGAATACAAAAAATGTTATTTTAATAACCTTTCATTCAGCAGATCAAACATATAGGTTTTTCATTCATAACCACAAGTTCAAGATGAAATGTAATATATTCAAGTTTTTTGTGGAAATTTTGAGATTTATCGGGGAAAAAAGCCATTTATAATAAAATCTATTTTAATATTTTAAGATACTTTGACAACAGAAAGAAAATTCATTAAATTTTTTTTTTGACAAATTATCTCCCATATTATCAACTGCACAAATTTTTTCTTTGAAAATTAAAGGAGTAGGTTCAGTAAGACCCCTTTTTGGCCCCAAAATATACCAGTTTTAGCAAATTGTGAAAATGTAATCTGTAAGCTATATTTTGAAAAGTAAAATGCTTCTGCTACATAAATATGAGCTGTTTTTAACAATACAATGCACAAATATCGCGTTCTAACATCATAAAGTCATGCTAAATTACTGAAATCTTCAAAATTTTAGCATTTTGGTTAATTTTAAGACGGTTTCCGTCAAAAATGAAAGTGGCCACATTCGTGTTCATTCATAATATTGAAATGTAAGTTGTATTTGATGATAATACAAAACATATATAAAGGTTGAGGATGAACACGGATGCGGCCACTTTCATTTTTGACAAAAACCATCTGAAAAGTGACGTTTTTTGGCATATTTGATAGATTTTTCATATCTAAGCGTGAATCAGAGCGTTTTTAATGACTAAATCAGTTAAAATCTTTCACATAAACTAATCGAACCAATTGAAATAGACACTTAAGTGTTTAAAAAGTGTCCAAAAACTTTCATTAGATGAACCTGAAATTTGAGGCCAAAATGGGCCCTTACCGGACCTACTCCTTTCTGTCCTTATCAAAATGAATTCACAAAAAGTAACGTCTAGTTATATCTTTTGTATTTGATCTGCATGTTTAAAAATATATTTATATTTCAATTTCAGTCCACCTTTTACAATCACTAAGAGAAAAGAGCAACAAGATAGGCAGTCTACATTATAAGTCTAACAAACATTAAGTACTACAAGTGATCCAAAATGGAATTTTTACTTTAACACTGAATTACAGATGCAAATCCATTTCTGTATACAAACTTGATCTCAGATACACCATCCACATATACAGAACATATAAAATTCTATAAATATAATAATCCATCCTCAATAAATGTCAAATGAGAAAAAAATTCTCTTATTTGAACATGCATTTAAAAAAGTAAAGATATTAACAGATTAAAATAAATATCTCATTTGATCAGTTTAAAAATGTAAGTAAACTGATCTTTTAATCAAGTGACTCATGAAGAATAGACTTGATTTTGTTTTTAAAGGGGGTCTCATTGGGGTGTTCTGATCCCAGACCCTACTTACTGTTTTGTCGGATTCCCGTATCCCGCTACACTATGTACGTAAGTAATTCTCATTTTTTTGTAATTTCCTGTGTCCCACTAGACTTCATTTCCCTTTTTCATGGCACAATAATTTAACTTTCATGAGTTACGCTTTCAAAAAATCGGCAATCCCTTGTCACGCTTAGACCCCAATGAGACCCACTTTAAAGTATTGTAACAAAGTTAATTTAACTAAAAAAACATTTAAAAATAAAGAAAATTCACAGAAATTAAGAAAATCCATATGGATTTAGTAAAATGCATAGTAATTGTAAACTTGATATAACTCCTTATAGAATCGCCTTTTTTGCAGATAACAAGAAAGCATGATTCACAGATAATGAAACATCTTGGTTTTGGAATACAGCACTTGGATTTTATAATGATTGTCATGTTAGTACATGTAATGAAATAAAGTAACAACAGTTTTTCGATCCTATTTATTATCAACATTCGTAGGTGATGAAATATGAAAGCTGTACTATAGATGAAAGACCGAAATAATGATAGACCATTTATACATAATAATGTTAGTACATTGTCAAAAAATCATAAATATCTTGAATCATGATTTGAGATAAAATGTTAAAATCTCTGAAAAAAATCTCTAATATTATGTGTTTTATATATAATATATTTGATAGTAATTAAAAGTAAAAATAAAAATATTTTGATAAACCAGTACAAAGGCTATGTCAGACAGACAAATCTCAATATAAAATGGAAAGTTTTTTCTAATACTCTTCCCCTCATAAATTTTGCAGACTTTTGGAAACTTAAGTTTGAAAATTAGGGCTTTGCTTCCAATTACAAAACTGGAATATAGCTAAATATCCTTTGCGAGTGCCGGAACGTTTTACACAAATCTTACAACTAGTACCAACAAGTTGCATTGAAATCTTTATTACATATTAGTACTTTTTATCATAAATTTTGTTCATGTAAAAGGCTACTAAATATCTGCACACTAAAGTTGCTTATATTCAACATCATTAAAATTCTCAAGGTTTCAAATTTCTTAGAAAATTGCTCGCTGTACTATTTTATTTAGTCAGCATGCAGCTTCGAACTAATACTTGACATGCACCAAGGTAGCTTACAAAAATATATAATAGATAACAAATTTAATGAAAGGAAAAACTTTATCACATTGGACGGCAGTAAAGTCACTCTTCAAAATGACAATTCAACAGCCATCAAAATATAATGTTCTTATCTTGGGTTTTTTTTTATTTTATTATATTTCCGACGAGAGTGAAAGAAAAAAAAAGCATTTTTGGTGGGTTTATTCTTTATAATTCTAAACACATATTTAAGGAGGTAGACCTAGGTTAAGGGAAATAACTCTTAAAATCATCAGTACGTTTGTGTTAACAATTTTCAAAAACATATTCTAAGCTTCTAGGTTACATAGATTATTTTTAATCTGTTTCAGGTAAATGCTTAAAAAACATTGATGAAACTTGACTTTAACAAACACATAACTGATTTAAAGAGTTATCTCCCTGAACCAAGGTCTACCACCTTAAATCAGACATCTAGTAAGGACTAGCTTATATTATCATTTTATATATTTTTTTTCAGTTTTCAAATCTATCCTTTTGATTTTAGTACATTTAAAATTTTCCCAAAAGTAGGAATGTTGAATTTGAATTGAACTGATTGCTGTTGATCCTTCGAACCGAAAAGGACTTGACCTAAGAAAAAGAACATTATTTTTTGACAGCCTACACTAACTATTTTCTACCTGCCTACAGATATGCATAAACTACGTAACACTTAACTGATTGCATAAAGCAAGATCATAGGTCAATGATTGTTTTAAACCAGTGCAATAAGAAAAGCAACATAAATATTGACATGTATTCTTTCATAAAATATTGCACAAAAATTGATCATAACAAAACATTTCACAATTTGTAAAAATGTTGCATCACAGATATAAAACACAGAAAATGTGCCCTACTTCAACAGTCCTGATACAGGTTATATCCACACTATAAATAAACAATGGAATGTTCTGTCTTTTGATTTGGACTAGTCTATACACATGAACAGGAATGTTATGTATCAGCTGCATTCAGTCTCTTCCTTTTCACACTGAGTTCTTTCTGGTCCCCAGGATTTTAATCTTTTCAAATCTTCACTTAACTATAAAAGAAGAAACTTATTTTACTTTAAATATTTTAATCGACACAGCTTGTAAATCTTCCAGTTTCTAAAACAAGTATAAAATCAAAACAAAAAAACATTTAAAAAAAATATGTGTGCAAGCCTCAACTTTTCTTTATTTTCAAAGCATGCAGACTTTATTTGTTACTGTATTTCATCTAAGGCTAAAGTGGAAGCTTTGATTGTGTATGAGGTTTTTTTTTCAGTTACCTGGCTACAAGTAAGATGTGGTATACTACTTCTTTTATTTTAATATCTCTATCATCAAATATCAATAGAGCAGTTACCATAACAATATAAAGTTAATTAAAGGCAGTTCCATTTAAGGATGTACTTAGGTGAGGTTAGGTTAATTAGGTTAAAATTAAGAAATTAAGAAATTAAAATTTATACTTTAAGCTGGTAGAGCATCACTTAAGGATAAAAATAAGCTAAAAATATTGATAGGTCCTGGACCTCCTTTTCAAGATATTTGAGATTTAAAATATGGCGGGAAAAGACTGACTCAAACTTTTACCTTATATTTGCATTGGTATTATTTGGTCTAAAAACAAAAGAAAGAAAATTAAGAATCTTCTAAAATTTTAGTAAATGACCTTTCACAAGGTATTAAATCTTATATGAAAAAATAAATGGCTGTTATGGGGCAAAATATTTTACATTGTGTTGTATGGAAAAACACTAAGGAGTCCGAACATTTGACAGAAATTCCAAAACCTCACCTATTTAAGTACATCCTTAAAACAGACATTCAAGAATTTACCTTAAATTTGTACCTTCACTATTAACATGACATTCGATTGTTTAAGTAATGAATAACTAGTTTTAACGGATTGTACTACACAGCAACTATTTCAAATTTGTTGAAGTGATTCATATGTGTTTTCTCGTTTCTCATTTTTTATATAGATTAGACTGTTGGTTTTCTGGTTTGAATTGCTTTACACTGGTCATTTTGGGACCCTTAATAGCTTGCTGTTCGGTGTGAGCCAAGGCTCCATGTTGAAGGCTGTACTTCTACTTTTTACACATTTATGACTTGGATGGAGAGTTGACTCATTGACACTCATACCCACATCTTTTATTTCTAGTGTCCAGCCCCCCCCCCCCCCCCCCCCCCCCCCCCCATTTATCAGGATCATACATTAAAGTTTTGAGATCTTACCTCTTCTAAGACTTGCAGGTTTGATTTCAATATCTCATTCATTTGTTTCACCACACTGAAATGGTTCTGATTTTGTAGACCATATATTGATGAGTACATTTTCTCTCTGAAAAAATAGGTCAATAAAAGAAGAAGGTATTATACTACAAATGTAGTCAATTTTTATTATTCTTAAACTGCAAACACATACATGCCAACTTTCACGATTTAGGCGTGTATTACACGATTTTGACCCTTTGACACGATTGCATGATCGTGATCGTGAAAAACCCTCTAAAACACGATTTTGTGAAAGTCTACACGAAAAATATGATGGTTTACGATTTTGAACTGTGTCCAAGAAAGACATTCGTGTTCAGCCAATTAAATTCTATGTTTCTCCTGATCAAATTAATCAGCCAATCAAAAACGTTTTCTCTCAAGATAATTCTAACATCCTAGATTTTGAACTTGTGTTGAATTCCTCTGTGTTTTAAAATCGTGAACATGGCAAATGGTTTTTCACCTGCAAGGAGGTTCTTACACAGAATAAGAATAAAAGCATGGCTGATTGACAAGCTTCAATGATGCAGTACTACCATAAAGATAATAAATAGTAGTTTATTCACTAATTTATTGATATTACACTTGCTGTAACAAATGTTATTTATGTATTTAATTAAAATACCAAATCTTTTAATGTACTATTCTTTATTTTTCACATGGACAAAACAAAAAAACCCACATGAGGAATCCCTTAAATGAGGGGTCATTTTACTTCTGTGAAAAATAAAAATGGGAAATTCTGACATTATCATGATTATATTTAGAACTACTTTTCTAAATGTAGGGTCCATTTATTTTGAAAAATAAAGACGATATACATGGTATATTAGGCCAAGAACATACCAAAATTCATGGACATGTGTTGACCATATTATACCAGATAGATCATAAGATGTATAATTCCTTCGGAAAAGTTTCTTCAAATAATATGAATATGTGCTCATTTTTACTTAAAAAGTGGTTTTTAATGTTTTAACATTGAGGGGAAACCCCTAGGTGTTGTTCCCAACCTGATAAAGGTATTTCTTTGTGCATAATTTTAAATTGGAAAAGTCAACAATTATTTAATATCCTTACACATGAAATTAATTCCTGGTCTTGCAGCTACATGTCATCTTTTCTACTGATACATGTATATAATAACTAGAATCATGCAAATAAGAAAAAGGCATGCAAGCTCATCTTTAAAATATGACACTTTTTCTAGACCACAAAACAGCACACGCAAAATAGTCGTCGCAAAGAATTGTAACCTATGAAATTGTTGTCGCGCACTAAAACCCCCATGGGCACTTTCAAAACTTGGCAGGTATGCAAACATTTTAAAAATTATTCAATCTCTTCATAGTGAAGCTAAAGACTAGAAAAGTTGTGGTCGAACTGAAGCATAATATACAGTTTCATTGAATGAAACATAACACCCCTAACACCATTATTTTTAGACTAATGAATTCAACTTACAATATACTATTAAAACAATTTTATCAGTTATGATCAGTTGAAGGAAATATTACTTTCTCTTTAATTCATGAGATGACATTTTGACATTTCAATTATAAAAAAAATGGAATTGGTAAAAATCAATATTTCACTGGTAAACATAACTGTCTCATGTGACATTTTAAATAATAAACATACCAAGGGAGATAATTTAGATTTAAAAATGATAAGTTCATCAGATCAATTTAGAAATTTATAAAACCAACTAAAAGCATCCCTGAAATAACTGAAATAGCATTTGCTATCCCTAAAGACACATAACATTGACAGTACAAATTAACTTTCTTGTTTTTCCTGACAAATCATTACAGACTTAAAAGAAATGAGAAAGTCGGTCTCAAAGGTTAAAGATAAAATAAACATGAATAAATCATGCACATAAAAAAGTAAATCATTTCATTAGGTTGTAGAAAGTAGAATTAGAGAAAGTAGTGTAACAAACTTATAGATACATTTTTGCTTGGTGTAAATAGGTGGCACATTCAATTATAATATACATATAAATGTGTTATATTTTCGTTGTGCACAATTTTTTCGCCATGAGATAAAAAAAAATATGTTAGCTTTATGAGTGATTGCATCAAATACTGTTAGGATCAGAGAAAAGTGTATTGAAGATTATTTAGTTCATTCAACGAAAATTCAAAGTACATGTATCATAAAACAGGTACTAAGTAGTTATTTGAAAAATCTCAAAAGTTTCACACATAACAACTAAAGCTGATGACCAAATATGCTGTCATTTTTTTTACCATGAAAAAAATGAAACCATACAAGTTTTGGAGATAAGTATGATTAAAATACTTGTTGAACAAACAGAGGGACAAGGTAATTGCTAGAGTGAGAATATAATAATCACATGACCAACATCAATGTACTTACCTCCACTGAGCTTTAGATGATGGCGACCAGATATCTTTGGAATCAATCCTGACTTGCAACAAAAGGATTTTGTAGGTTAATGCCATGGCTGATACAATTAAAAATAATGTCCTGAAAACCAAAATGTCACCATTAAAATATACTGTATGTACAAGTATAAACTTTTATTGGCAGAACTAATATTTACTTTTACTTTAATGGTTTACTTTTACAAATTGTAACTTCGATAGAAAGTTGTCTCATTGGCACTCATACCACATCTTTTTATATCTATTAATAACAATAAAATTGAGAATGGAAATGGGGACTGTGCCAAAGAGACAACAATTATATATATTTTTTTCATTCTTCAAGCATATTAAGTTCAGGATCACAAACTAAGTTCATCCAACATTTCAAAATCACAAAGAAGTTGCAAATATCACTTTGATGAATTCAAAATATGAGTCTTTTTGTAAATAATTTTTACTTTTCATAAAACTGAACACTTAAACAATATAAATTCAATCCTCTCCCTGATTGGTAATTGATGAGACAACACTGAAAGTTCTACACTTACATGATAATGCATATTGCGAGGATTATATTGGTCCTTGGAATTCTGTCAAATAAAATAAATACATTTGAACAAGTTATACAATATAATTAACATGACAAAGATTATAATATTTATCCTATATAACAGACATCCAAAAGATAACATAGGATCTTGAATTATATATTGCCTATAGTAGTGCTCTCTTGATAGTGTGATTATCTGTATTCAGGCGGGCCATGTTTCTGTGTCAACTCAAAGACTTTACATTTGGTATTAGCTGCTTATCTGTCAAGCAGGCAGAATTTAGCAGTAAGATCAAAGACTCGTTGGTTGGAGACAGAACAATGTGTCTGGCTAGGATCATAGGATGACTATCTACCTGCAGACTGTTACCTCTCAAAAAAGCACATGAAAAATTCAAATCAATGTGTTCGTCTAGTACAAAGCAGGATCAATATTCATATCTCATTAACATACTCTTGTCCTGATATGCATATGATTTAATTTTGGATGCAACACATGTTTTGATTGGCTGATGTTATTTTGTTATTAGCCCATAGACATAATTTAGTCATGTGATCGTGACGTCATCAACGTTTTTTCATGGTTTTCTACGGTTAAAATGGAATTTAGAATTAAATTATAAGAAATGACTGTAATATTTTTTCTGTCTATTCGAAATAACATAAAAAATTCGGTGCACACTGTTAAATAACCCGCTACGCGCGTTATTCAGCTCTTCAACTTTGTATTTGTTTGGCTTTTTAATTATTTTGATCTGAGCGTCACTGATGAGTCTTATGTAGACGAAACGCGCGTCTGGCGTATAAAATTATAATCCTGGTACTTTTGATAACTATTATTCAGTGTGCACCAAATTTTTTATGTTATTTCTTCATAGACAGAAAAAATATTACAGTCATTCCTTAAGTAATATTTGTCACTGCTTGATGAACCCAGTCATCAGCATCATCATCATCTTCAAATATCAACATAATTCAAATAGGAGATAACTGTATTATATTTCAAGCTCTGACAGCATCAGTTGGTGATTTGATGGTTACAAATTTAGTTAACTGGGAATGCCTTAGAGGAGCCAGTAAACAGGTATTTGAAACCATCAAATCACCAATTGATGCAGTTCGAGCTTAAAATATAATATTGTTATCTCCATTCTGATGTAACTGACAGAAAACATCAAATCATACATTTAAAATCTGTCATATGTCATCTGTGCTTGCTTGAACATTTCAAAGCATGAAAATTGGTGCCAAATAAAATCAATGGAAATCAACAAAGAATATAAAAGATATATATCAACACCAAAAGAAGAAAAAAAGATGTAAAAGAATGTCCAATTTCAAAATGTATAAGGTCATGATTTAGGACAAGGGCAAATTAATTGTGGTCACTGAGAGCTTGTTTGTGAGTACTCAGCCATTCCTTAAATATCTCGCAATCACATCGCTAAAAGTATAGAGAAAACAAATTAAAAAAAAAATGAACCAGAAAAAAGATATAACTCCATATAATATCCTGATTACATTATCATACCCTGAAATTTTCAATTTTCAAATGAATTCTTAAGAAATCCTATTAGTGTTTTTTTATTTGCATGCAACTCTATAACACAGTATGTCGGAACTTAATCACGAGTTTGATGAAAGTGTCATCAAATGTTCATTATGATTCTTTTCATAGGCTTCATTTCTGACATAAAAATGATCCTATTACTTTTATCATCTTAAAACAACATTATTTCTTAACAAAAATAACTTAGTATTACGTGTACTTTAAAATATAATCCATCGTATATTTAATGGGTCATTAATAAAGGTTTTCTATTGATTTCAGTATGGTAAATAATAGATGTGGCATTACTTTTTTTTATATGTACTGTTAACTTGTCCTGAATTTATTCAGTAATCACTTGATTTTTAACAGGAGTTAAAAAGGTTTTTTTTTGTATTGGCAAAAAATTCACAAGGAATATTGCTCCCATTATTTCATAGTCTTCTTTGAAAACACAACTTCTATGCAGCCTGTTTATCAACCCATGTTGTTCAATGGATATTTGTAGGTGATTATATAAGCACTAGAGCTAGAGGTAATGTTGGTTTTCAGAAAGTATTTTTTGCATACAATTTAAATTGATCGACCTGTAATCCAAAGATTTCTATAATATTCCACATCAAAATATTTTCCAAACAGAACAGTTTTCAAGTTATTTCAGGAGCATTTATAACTTTGTATTGTTTTCTGCTTACTTGCTTCTAACTGTGAATTTATTTTTTAGACAAGCTAGTACTTGAATAAAAAGTTATGTCAATTTTTATAATTACCTTTGGAATTTGAGAGACAGCTGTGAAAAGGCTTCATACATTTTCTCACAGTCAAAACCTGTGAAAATTACAAGATTCATATAAATGCAAAAAATACAATTTATAACAAAAACTTATTTTATTTATAAATCATTCTAATGCATTGTCTTCTTGCAACCATTCATCTGTAGTTTACTCTAAAATACAATTTCAGAAACGGGTCTTGAAAACTTAGTAATATAGAACAATGCCCACTTTAAATTAGATAAAATTTAGTATGCTAGTTTTTAATGTTTATTTCCTGTAATCAGCTTTCTTGTCAAGGTCTAGCAAATCTCTTTTGTATTTTGACAAATAAGTCAGTGCAAAATCAGGTCACAACTAATATTTACAAATTACAAGTTTTATTGAAAAGTTAAGAAAAAAAGTGAAATAAAAGGTATTACATTTTTTTTAATTTTCTGTGAATTGATCGGATCAAACAAACTTCTTTTTTTTTACATAAATAAGGACTCAAGTTATCTAGTTTGAATTATTTTACATTGTCATTTCAGGGCCTTGTATAGCTGACTATGCGATATGGGCTTTGCTCATTGTTGAAGGCCGTACAGTGACCTATATTTGTTAATTACTGTGTCATTTTGGTCTCTTGTGGAGAGTTGTCTCATTAGTAATCATACCACATCTTCTTTTTTTATATTCTAAATGGTATCTGCTCCTTTGTTTTGTATGTTGCGAACTTATAAATAAACTTGAACTTTTTCACAAGATTATCCTTGACTGTTTGAACTGTACATAATAATAGATGTACTTACACTGAAAGAAATAAGGAACAAACTTTCCACCGCCAATAAAAAATCGAGGTTTCACAGGTTTTGGTTTTTCATGTACAACAGTTGAGGTTTGAGAGATAAGAACATGGTTCTGATGTGATTTATTAACATTGTTTGATATGTCATTTTTCACATTTTCATCACTTGCATCCCTTGACCCACACGCAAGGCACACGCCAGCGTCTGAATCTTCCGTGTCTGGCCGGGATATTATATGTCCATTTATCACATTGTTATTGTCTACATCATTGTTTTGTGACTCGTCAAACATTTTTGTTATGTCTGAATTGTCCATTGGTGTGTCGGGAGTTTGGTCCCTTAATGAGTACGGCACCTGAAATGAAAATAAAATGTAAAGTCGTCTGATATGGAGGAATCAAAGATTCTACATATTATTTGGAAAAAAAATCTATTAATTAGACCAGACATTTATATGTAAATTTATATCAATTCAGACATCAATGTGTGCATTTTATTACGCCTGAATTGCAAATCCTTGACCACTTACAAAAATGTGAAATCTAATTAAAGCAACAGCATAAATATTATGAACAGAAAAATCACTACTGAAAATAGGAAGGCATGTTTAATTATTGTGAACCTGGTACTGATGCGTTAATAAAAACATTGCAATAATTTCAGAATTAACAGTAAATCAGCTATCAAATTTCTATCAGGTGGTTTTGAGACTTTAATATTCTTTCTAGTTATCCATCTTCCCCTTACCCAAGAGAAAACGAAAACGGGATCGATCGGGATCCCAATGCAATCCCGGTGAAATTGTCGGGATAAGCCAGGATAAGCATCTGGAGGCGGGATCCCATTCAGGATAAATATCTGAAACTGGGATCCCATTCGGGATAACTGTCTGAAGCCGGGATTCCAGTCAAGATGAAACGGGATAAATATCTGACACTGGGATCCCAATCGGAACTGTTTAAAGCCGGGATCCCAATCGGGAAAACTGTCTGATGCTGGGATCCCAGTCTAGTTAAAACGGGAAATTGTATGAACCATAATTAATTTATGTTGTTGAAAATATGCAAGTGTTTTGTTTGTGTATACAAATGTGTCTAATAACATCAAGTATAGGTTATTGGTGTTAATTAACAATGTGTATGACACCAAAGCTGTCAGGTGAAGCCAATCACATTTAAGTGTCACTTAATACTCAGTTTGACAGATATTTATAAGTCAGAAAAATGCCGAGATTTTCGCGATAAAAATGACAGGGCGTCCGAGGAAATGTCAACGGGTGTTTTGCCAGACAAGCTTGGGCGTTTCTAATGTTCCCCAACTTCTCATAAGTGCGTTTCTATTAGTTGTCGTCCGGCATCAATGATAAGATAATGACTGACGTCGTAAAACGTTGGTCTCTCAACTTATGTCAAATGTAAAAAAAAATGATGACCACGTGCTTTGTTTTCAATATGTACTGAACAGTTCAACCCAAGAAAATACTGTCCTAAATAATGCGGCCACTATCTTATCCGCATGCACCATGTGCCGATTACTAAAGTATTCTTTTCTTATATTTAGTAAAAACTGGCCAGTAATTAATACTTTTATGCGATACCCTTAATTTATTTATAATACCGTTACGGAGACAGATCAACTTGGCCGATATAATTTGGGGCGAGATTGTCACGTCGACGTTTGTGTACTGGTAAAAACGTCATCAAAATTTGTTTACGCTGAATTATGACGAAGATGAAGATGTTTTCAGATAAGTGCATTAATAATTTAATTTAACATGTGTATATGTGCATATAATGATTATAAAAATAATTTATTGAGGAACTATGATTTGTATGGTTTTTATCTGAGCAAATCAACTTCAGAAAGTCTGAAAGCATAAACTGAAAAAATATATATATACATGCATGATTGCCATGAATAAACTTATTTTAAACTTGTCACATAACAGGCATAAATAGTAGGTATGTCAAACTTTAATTCAGTTGTGTGTATGTTTATTTGGTGAAAATAATAAGTCGCTAGTTATTTATCGTCAGGGGATAAAAAAGGGGGAAGGTAATTAATTTGCAAAAAAAATAAAATAACCTTCCAAGACTTCATAATTATTTGGACTAGCTTCCAATCTACTGTATTCTATAAACATTAACATGCAATAATATTTCTATTGAATTTGTTGCTTCAAAACGTATTGAACAAATGATTCTTTGTGGATTTTTTTGATACTTTTAGGGGATATACTGATCTTTTTAAATGGAGCTGCCAACGAAACAGATTGCATGCAGATATTCCAGTTACCATAATTTACTCAGCAATTCTAGTTGGAAGTACAGAGACAGCAAATTAATTAACAGAAAGGAAAACATGACATATGTATCCTTTTGCATAAATAACCCAGGAATCCCAGTGGCAGTGCAATTTGAATTGGTGCATGTATATCCTGCTGGTATTTATTTTTGGGATCCCGCTTTTTTTTCCGGGAATCCCAGTATATTTCCACTGGGATTTATATCGGGATCCCGCTTCTTTTACGGGAATCCCGAAATTTTATCCCATTATATTTACATCGGGATCCCGCTTATTTAGCGGGAATCCCGAAATTTTATCCCAGTTGGATCCCAATTGAATTCCACAATATCCCAGTATATTTCAACCGGGATTTACATCGGAATTCCCGGACTTTTGGCGGGATTCCCGAAATTTTATCCTGGTGGAATTAGGTGGGATCTCACTTGGAATCCCATCAAAATTCCAGCCGGGATTCCAGTGGAATTCCAGATTAATTTTCTCTTGGGTACCTTACTGTATAAACTTAAAAAGAAAGAAAAAATGTTCAAAATTTGGCAGAATAATGGAGGTACAAAAAAATATACAGATATAGAGCCTTAATTAATTTACAAAATTTATCACACTTGATGCCAAGGCTACATGAAATTCATGTAAACCAAGAACTATAATGGTTAAAAACAGTTTTTTGTATTTAAATATTAAACCAGCATATGAACTGTATTGAATTCTCAAGTATAGAACTTACATCTGATTCTGTTCCGCTTGATTGATTTTGTAACAAGTTCTTGCTCTGAAAACAAAACCAAAAACAAACACTTTATTTAAAGTTAAGTTGTGGACAAATAATATCAAATAATCCAAATTTTTTGAAAAAAAATACGACCTTTAAATAAGCTTTAGTTTACTCGGCATGTAATGGGTTTTACTTTGTTGTTCATTAACTACTGCTAATATGTTCCCTTTTGTGGTCCAATGGATGGCTGTAAATAATAGGTATAGATACTATAGAGCCAAAAACATTTGAATTGATCTACCATAAGATATTGTTTTAATTTTCCATGACAGAAATATGATGACTGCTTTTTTATTCACTATTTCAGCATGCAGGGCATTTTGGTAATATTTTTAAAAATGTGCACCATAAATGTTCGGATACACTGCCAATAGCATAACACTATTAAATTTTGCATACATACAATAAAAAAAACATTTCTCTGAGTGATTTCTTCATCAGAAATATTTTTATTTGTCATATACATGTACTTGTTTGTAGAGAAGTCTTATTACTGCACTTTTATATATAAATTATAAAAAGATACATTTTGAGAATATACATGATTAGAAATAGTTTTGTTTCGGTTAAAACCTAAATCAAATATTTAAGTAACATATCTTTTGAAGATTTGCTTTTTAAGATTTTTATTAACAAATCTAGGCTAATCATGTCTTCAGGGATTTTTTTACGATACTTTTGTGACATGTATATTCATATCATACAATTTGAACCAAAAAAATATGAGATATTTATTTAATTTATTTGATGCATTATACCTGATTAATTTTTACAGATTTGTTTTGATATGTAATTAATCTTAAATTTTTCAAAGTACATTATAATAATACCAAAATGCATATTTAAATCCCTGAACACAAAAATCATTTCATTTCAATCAAAATCTATCCAACATATATACTCTTTATTTATTCCATTAACATTTATTTTTAAAAGGTATAATATTTCGAAATCCTTCAACCAATTAAATTCCTTCATATTTCACTAGCGGACGATTTTCTAAAGTAGACTAATTTGACAGTAATGTTATACCAGGTCAGCACTAATGGGATTTTTCTTGGCATACTTTCTTCGATACAATACAAAATGCAATATATATATATATTTTAAAATGTTAAAATTTAAAAGAGGACACCTGGTATGTTTAGTTTTAATAAATTATTACTATTGTTTCAAATTGTAAAATCATGTTAATATAACTAACAATTGAACAAACATGTGTTGGTATTGTATTGTGTAGCTCAATTGCATTGTATTTGTTGGGTTTTTTTTCTTCTAAAAATAGCAATGATTAAAAATTGAGAACAATGAAATTGTGAAAAGGACTGCAAAAATGTTTTGTGGAATATCTGTCTACATTTAAATTATGCCAAAACAAATGTGTAGAAACAACAGGTCTTTGAATATTTTGCAAGAAAACTTCATGGAATATTGTATACATTGTTTAGATTGATTTTTTGATTTTTCATGATTTAATGCCACTTTTAAGCACTGCAGTTCGGCTATTTTGTGGCGGCCAGTTTCTATTAGTGGAGGAAGCCTGAGTGCCCAGAGAAAATCAATGACCGTTGATAGGAAAATTGATAATCCTAGTCAATTAAGATTGGAGTCAAGTGCACCTGTAAAAGCGTGGTTCGAACTCACAACCTCAGTGTTGACTGGCTAGTGATTAGATTTAAGTAACTTCTTAGACCACTCGGCCACACATAAAGACATCATAGGTCAATGAAATCCTATTCTGAGGTCAAAGTTGACTATTTTCCATTAAACAAAATGAGTATTCTGTAATAATTCAAACTATGTGAACCTCACACCTGATCACTTGGTTTAAGTCCTGAATTGGTTCACTGAGAAAGTTAACTGAACATTTTGTGTATGAACTACAGATTAATTTATTGACGTGGGTATCTCTTTCATGGATTGAAGATAAATTATACGTTCATTCATACTTGATTTTTTGTTTTTTTAAATTTTGCATCAAATCGCATGAAATTTTTTTTAGTTTGTTGGATTTGAATTTGCCATGAAAAACACAAAAACATTTGTTACCCAATGAATCAACTGTTATCAAAATGTTACACTAAAAGTTCACATATAGATAAGCAATACTAACCATTTCTTGACATCTTTTCCAATGACCAATCACAAACTTGTATGTACTGTCTCTTGTAAGGAATGAACCAAATGTGTACTAAAATTATACAAACAATTATAGTTGAGTTATATATTCACAGATGGAAGAAATGTTTATAAATATAAAAACTAACATCAAAGAAATTGTTAATGTTTAGGGTGTATTGATTTTAACTAAAGCATGGAAATAGTACTTTTAAAAGCCAAGAATCATAAAAAAAATAGATAAAACACTTCAAAACTACAAAAGTCAATACTTTAAATACTTGATTTGACAAAAAAAAAACTTCGAACATCAATAGGATATAGACTCAGTAATCTAATCTAATGTTCAAAAGTTGATGTATTTTGTTGCATTCACTATCATATCTTTTTCAATTGATAAATTATTCAATGATCTAATGAAATGACAATGTTTAAGCCTTCCTTGTCCTAAATGTTTATTGCAAACTAGATCCCTGTCTTACCTTTTTACCAGCTGTTTGGAAACCAATGGCATTTGGAATAATAAGTGCTGTTTTCTCCCGTGTAATGCTGATAACTCGGCTCATTGGAATTTCCAACTGAAAGGGGAGAGAATAAAGTTATTCTTTACTTTCTTTTTTTTATTGCTAAGGATTTAATTCTAACATTTAAAGGGAACTAGAAGGTTAGCTGAAAGGAATGATATATGCACGAAATGTACATGAGTAAATAATCCACAAGGGAAAAGCTCATGTTATCTATGACTTCTATGCATTTGGTCTCTTGTTGAGAGTTGTTTTATTGGCAATACCACATCTTCTTATTTTTACATATATCAAAGGTATAGCACTTTAGTTGTTGTCTTTTATCTCACAGTCAGATCAGATCCTGTATAAAGTGTATTACAGTAGCATTAAGACAGTGCATAGAATGGATTAAAGACAAATACTCCCTAATATTCTTATATTCTTTTTTCACACCAGTTATGGCTACTAATCTTTGAAAGAACATATGCAGCAGTTTAGGAACTGTGTATTAAATGGTGAAGTCTTTTCCTAAATGTAATTACCTATTTCAGAAGGTATATTATCATAACACATAACAGTACACCAGGTAAATTTGGTATGAGCACACAAACCTCCATGACTTCAGAAAAGTTTTTAATTTTAAAGTTTTTTAGAAAATGGCGCCACTTCACAAAAGTTAATGAACTCAACAATGAAGAAACAGTAACCTTGAAACTCACTGTACTAACATTTTTTAGAAAGAGCACAATTTTTTAAGTGATTATGGCTTTACTTGATTATAATGACTACATCTATGTGACATGAATAATGATCAAGTCCTATAGAAAGTTACAGAACATATCAATTACATATAAACATTTCATTTCCCAATACTATATCAATGCTAAATCAACAAAATTTGTTTAAGGAAAGTGTTTACGCTGATAGAATAAATATTTAAAGAACTGAAAATGATATCATATAAAATTTACATAGTCATTCAAATATGCAAGCTACCAAGGACTGAAGAAAAGATTAACTATTTTTAAATATCATTTCTACCCTGGATGTAAATTTACCCAACCATATGAAAATCAGCTGTTTCTGGTAGTAAACTGATATTATAATTGTCATCTATATGTTTGGTAAACAAAGCCGTATCAGATATACCTGATATTTAATGATACTGAACATGTACTTTTACTTTTATTGGTTAATGATGTTGAAACTCTGGTTTCTGTTGTTATAAATGTATAGGTTCTTTTGCACTATGTACAAATATATTGACTTTTTACAGCAATTAAGGTAAAAATATCAACTTTTACAGAACAGCAAATAAAAACATCAATGTTTTTTGTTGAATTATTGATTCATTTATATTTCTATGTCTTCATCACCTTGATAACATGAACTTACTATTTATCAGTCCAGAAATTATTTATTTTCAATTTACTTCTTTTTATGTTCTTTCAAATGTTAGATTGATACTTATAAGGAATCCAAAAGAAACAAACTTTTTAGATTTTATATACGGGGTAACCTTATTCAAACTAAAACTGATAGACAACTATTGGATTAAAATGTGTTGAGAAAATTTAATATTTAAAAAATCACCTCAATTGTTGCCAAAAGTTTTTTTTTTAAATTTCAAATATCCTATTCATTCTGAATAGTATCTTTTTCATTATGTAAGAAGTCAAGAATTTCTGTTTTATAAGCCTTATGTACTCACATTAATAAATGCAAGCAAACATTTAAAATCAAGAGTACTTGTTATTTATGACAACCTTTTACACCCAACAGTTATATAATATATTTTTTTTACTTTCATTTACATTTTATGCAATGTATATGATATTGAATGGATCTAGATGACTGATCATAAATACAATCAGTGAACTATCAATAAAACTTTAGGTTAAAAACTAACTACACTACATGATACGAATTTCTTAAAGTGACATTTAACATCTATGAAAATATTTTGCAACTACAAATGTATTATGAAATACACTGTACTTATTCAACTTATTCAAAATAGCAGACTTAAACAGAAACAAATGCTTTGAAATTTCAGTCACTACTACAATATAACCGAGACATTATTTTCCCTTGTACATTTTTGTATAAAATGACATTTAAAGATTCCCAGGCTTCAAGTTGAAAAGGTATTGATCAAAGCATATAGTCACTTCTACATGAAATAATTTTCAAGATGTGAGTCGTCCTTGTTTTTGATGAATTTTCTATTCCCTTAATTTCTCAAATGTCATTTTTTGTCATTTTCACATCCAAATGGATAAGGCACATTTTAAGGACTTCTTCAAATACATTGTATAAATATAATGTGGTTTGATTACCAATGAGACAGCTATCTACAAGAGACCAACTAACACAGAAATATACAACTGTAGGTCTTCAACAATGAGCAAAGCCAATACCACATATTCTGCTAAAAAAGGCCTCAAAATTACAAAAGTCTTCAAAGTTCATTATTCCCAATTTAATTTTTAAAATGTGATCTAAACTTACAGTCTGCACGGTTAGCCACTAGTCCATTGCCCCAGACTAGTAAAATTTTATTTGGACTAGTAAGTTTTTGCAAAACTTTGTTTGGACCAATAAGAAAAATGTCAGAATATTGGTCTTCGGACTAGTAGTTGAAAAAGTTTTTGGTGCAGACTGAACTTATGACAGCATTCCAGGCCAAGTTTTGCAATAAATAAATCAAAAACTTTATGTAGAAAACTGAATTCTGAAAAGTTTATAGTATAGGGATTAATGTCAAATTAAATATAAATAAGGACAACATTTAAATCTTCTTGTATGTAATAATATGTGCTTAATTATAATACCTTTTTATGTAATCAAACATGTAAAGTTAGAAAATCTCATTATAACATAATCTATATTCTCAATCCTAGTGATAAACAATGTCAAGTTCATATAATGATCTCAAGAATTAACCGAATTTAAATCATATTTCATGAAACTTGCATAAACAAGACTCCAAATATAGTATTAAATCTCTCCATAGTTTTGTTTCCCCATGTTTTTGACTTACTGCTCCTATGCAAAATTTAATGCTAGTTTCTGCTTTTCAGACAGCTCTGAGACATGTATTATTAATATACAGTGTTATTTAAGGGGAAACTCAGCAAAGAACTTGACAAAAATGGTTTGCTATGATGTGGTCTTCATCTAAATTAGTCGTTATAGAATGGAATAAACATAGTTACAACTTCATTTTAAGCAATGCTTTGGTTTCCTGGGTGTTTACTGTTATATCAAAACAGCTGATGACTTACACATGTATGAACAATATGATTGTGTTGTAACTTACCAATCGTCCCCTCCCCCTGATCTTGGAGTGAAAGCAGAAGAAATTCTGGGAGATATATAGATGTCCCTGGAGTAGAATGTCCCCAATAAAGGCACAGGAAAAATCTGTCAAAATATAAATGTTAATAATTGTTAACAATGATCAATTTAATATAATCCTAAACCATTGTAGATAAGGATTTGATGTTATGGTTAAAAACCATTGAAATGTTTTGTTTACTTTATATGTAACTTGAATCTATATGTGTTTTATGTGTATTGTCTTTCAGCAGACTGTTGAATTATAAGCTTTGTTACATATAATTCTAGTATAAAACATTTGTTTTCATAGTACAGCTTAACATGCTAATTTTTACTGTACACATTTTGGATAATGGGCCAACTGACACCTGCTTCCCGGTGAAGGATTATCTCCCTGTGTTGAAGAGCCATTGGTGGCCTTCAGTTGTTTTCTGCCCTTTGGTTGGGTTGTTGTCTCTTTGACACATTCCCCATTCTCAATTTTATTGTAAATAAACTCATCATAGATACCAGAACTGAATTTTATATAATACGCCAGACGTGCGTTTCGTCTACAAAAGACTCATCAGTGACGCTCGAATTCCAAAAAAGTTAAAAAAAGGCCAAATAAAGTAGGAAGTTGAAGAGCATTGAAGACCAAAATTCCTAAAAGTATTGCCAAACAGAACAGAAAAATGTCCTCTGAACATTATTTCAATAAAATTACATAATATCATTGAAATTGTGTAAGGTACCATATACAAGCAATTGATAATTCCAAAGTCTGATCTATTTTTGTTAAAAATTACAAGAACTTTGCCATATATTTGGATATTTAAAAAGACTTTGTCAATATATCCCCTCTGACTGTTTGGTTTGTATATAATTTCACTATAATTACAAATCATTCATAGAAAATTTTAATAAATATCGAACATTTTTATGTCTTTGATTGATCAACAACGATTTGAACTAGTAATTATATTTTCCAACAAAAATAAATCCTCTAGAAATAATACTATGCTTTCTTACAATATTGACATTTGAAGCCCCTTTATATCTTTTGAACTTGGGTTTTTGATTGTGTCGAATTTCAGAACCTAATTCATTTTGCCATTTAAATCATTTTTAAAACCCATTAATCTATAAAATAAAAAGTGTGAGACGATTTTAATGGCCATTTCATTTCAAACAATTCAGGAAAAATCTTTTACCCTCTTTAATTATAGAAAAGTACAGTGCTATCACAAGAAATAATGCCACCAAAATCGATCAATATTTTCTAAGTTGAAAAATCAATGACATATATTTTAACAATGAAATAAAACATTACAAGGCCATGAATCAATTAAACCTATAAATACCATCTAGAAATAGACTTGATTCACTGATAGGGCTTAATGACAGATTAAAAACATTTTAATTTCAGTAATTTTCAAAAGATGTTACAGTTCATGTCAGAAACTTACAACTGCTTGCATGCGAGGATGTTTATTACAAAGGATCAGCATTAAATGCAATTTAACCTTTGCTAATTTCTTATACTGTTATACTTGTATGAACAATTGTTATGTCCATGCATTCAAAAATATTTAGACCCAGTGTGTTTCAAATTGAAGTAATGGTTTCAGGGAATTACAAAAACTTGATCAGATAAACAGAAATCCAACTACCAGTGTTGGAATTTGCACAAACTGCTTTTCAATTTTAGAAGACTTGAATGGGAAATGCAGAGTTTTTGCCTAAAATTAAAAGGATAAAAAAAAAGGATTTCATAAAGTGTAATTGTTAGTTATCACAATACATGAGACAAGAGCTTCACTATCTTTCTTTCTTTAAGTTTTTAAAATGGGTAAAAATTAAAAAAAATCTTGGGTAATAATATTTCAGTGGCAAAAGTCCATTTATTAAATGGACTTTTGCCACTGAAATATTATAACCCAAGAATTATCACATTTTGAAATTTTCCTACATGTACTGGTACTGAATGCAAATACAAATGCTAATATTATAGCTATGTACGACTCAAACATCAATATTCATAACTAACACACCCCTCTACTTACAGTCAATGGGGGATTCCTCTGGTGGGACAGACTTGAACAACTTGTGAAACTTTTCATATCTGGAGTTCCTGCGAGTTGGTGAAGTTTCCTGAAACATAAACAAAGATCAATTAAATGAAAATTGAATTATCAACTGTAACGAAAATAGTTAATAATATCCTTATCACTCCTTCTATACAAAGAAAACAAGAGGCTGTCACAACGACAGCAAACCGGATTTATTAATATTTATTTGTGTCCTGGCAATATCACAAGAACCATTACTGATGAATGGTGAAAGTGAAAATCGTCAATATCAAATTTGACCTCCATTTTGTCATCAGTATCAACATATTAAAATTTGAAAAGCTTAGATTGAATGGTTCATGAGTAAATGCAACAACCTGAATGGAAACGCCATTTTACGATCTTTCAAGAACCATAACTCCTGAACGGTTAAAGTCAAAATTGTCAATATTGAACTTGACCTCTATTTTGTCATCAGTAACAACATATTAAAATTTCAAAAGCTTTGGTTGAATGGTTCATGAGAAAATGCATGGACACGACGGGAAAAACCATTTTTCAATCTTTCAAGAACCATAACTCCTGAACGGTAAAAGTCAAAATCGTCATTATTGAACTTGACCTCCATTTTGTCATCAGTAACAGCATATTAAAATTTCGGAAGCTTTGGTAGAACAGTTCATGCATAAATGCACGGACACGACTGGAAACCTCCATTTTTCAATCTTTCAAGAACCATAACTCCTGAACGGTAAAAGTCAAATTCGTCATTATTGAACTTGAGGCTTAAATTAAAATATTGTTTGTTTGCAGTTTACCGACCGACCCTTGAAAATCCTCCCGACTGAAAATTTTATTGCTTTAAATTTGAAGAATTTTTTTTTAATACTTCTATTGACGCGATCCGGAACTTTGGGTCCTTTCCGGAAATGATTTAAAGTCTAGGTCAATTACGCATTTCAAGTTCGGTTTTTCTTAGCTTCCCGTCAAGCGTTCATGTGACCATTTAATGATAAAGCACATGGAAATTGTTTACAGGTATCCACGAAGTCACGGAGGAGTACTTTACGCTGTCGTCTCGTGTCAATTTTAAGACAAATAACAAACAAAAAAGTTTATTAGTAAACTGTTTATAGAGATTCAGGCACATGTAATGATGTGTGATGATATCATTGACGATGATGCAGCGGATATTCATAACTGACACAATAACCATTCTGTCTCAAACAAATCGGGTACAGAATC
This sequence comes from Mytilus edulis, assembly GCA_019925275.1. Taxonomy (NCBI): domain Eukaryota; kingdom Metazoa; phylum Mollusca; class Bivalvia; order Mytilida; family Mytilidae; genus Mytilus; species Mytilus edulis. The sequence goes on from CM034355.1 coordinate 56,287,494, forward strand.
TGTGGAGCCTGACTTTATGGAACCAATTTCAGTGGTTAAATAATTCGACAGCAGCTTGAAGTATGGCATATTTTCTACAAATCGTTGTGAAGACAACAAAGATGAAACCATTCCCCCGTGACTTAAATCTTCATGGATATCTGTAAACACGCCTGTACGGAGGAAGGGCTCATTTGAAATGTTAATGGATATAGATCATGCCAAATCAATAAGAAGCAACCCTAACTACACAAAGATGTAGAGAAAATGAATGGTTAGCTTGAAAAATAAATATACTCTCTCTATATTAAATCTATCTTCGATTGCAATGAGTATGGTCCTTTAGGATAAGGGGGGCTGCCCCACTCATTGCAATTATTCTCTTTCTTACAATATTAAATATACCCAAACTGTGTGGCCTGAGTCAATTCAATTAAAACATGTCCTTAGGAGCTATGCTGCCAATTTTTTTTTATGCATTAAAAACATTTCAGTACAGACCATTTACTTTCAGTGGGGTGCTATGGATTTCACCCCAAACTTTAGATTTCTTTGGTTTTCATTAAAGCCTGGGAAAAATATAACCCTATCACATACAATTAAATATTGTTAGGAATATAAAAACAGTCGAATGTCTTAATACTTTTTTTTCAAGTTGCCTTTTTTTCAATTGAGGAAGATTCAATGGTTATTTTTTTTATCAAAAATACACTCTTTAATACATTGTCTTATAAATCTTTAATATCTACATTTTTCTGATGAAAATACTCTACTCATGAAAACATTCTAGTCAAGAAGCATACATGTCTGAATATATTTCTTTAAAACAGTTCTAGTCATAATGACATTCCTTGTTTATAAGTCAGTGTTCCAGTATTTAATAATTATACCATATTTTATGTCATAAATTGGATAATGACACTATGTTAAAGTTTCAGTTTTGGTTAAAAAGTTTTTTATCTGAAAATGCCTGTTCATTTGATGTTGGTTTTCAGCATGTCCAGTGTTTGTTGTTTTAAAATGTTTTTTTTCTTCACAAGAAACTTGGTTTAGTGTAACTGCTTGTTTAAACTGTATTTTGGCTGATAAAATAAAATATTTTTCCTACCTACCGACCCTTCAGTCTGAAGGTACAGTCGGAAAACTGCAAACAAACATATTTTTAAGGTTGGCCTGACCTCCATTCTTTCATTAGTAACAACATATTAAAATTTGGGAAGCTTTGGTAGAACAGTTCATGCGTAAATGCACGGACAACTCCATTTTTCAATCTTTCAAGAACCATAACTCCTGAACGGTAAAAGTCAAAATCGCCATTATTGAACTTGACCTTCGTATAGTTGTCAGGAATAACATATTAAAATTTTAAAAGCTTTGGTTGAACGGTTCATGAGTTAATGCACAGACAACATTTGATTGCCGCCCGCCCGCTCGCCCGCCTGACAGCCCGCCCGCCTGACAGCCCGCCCGCCGTACATCCCCAAATCAATAACCGACATTTTTGTCACAAAAATCCGGTTAAAAATAAAAAATAAATAACAAAACAACATTCAACCATTACAATAATACCAAAAAGGGATTTAAGGTACGTGCCATTAGGAACTACTTTCAGCTTGAGACTACAAGAATAGGTGTGATTAAATCGCAAGCCTCAGGGAAGAAAAGTATTCAGTAAAATGATAGGAAATTATAACTCTCTGAAACTCAAGAATACCTGATGCTCAGAGGCTTAAGACTTAAAAAAAGCACCAAACAAGGGCCAGTAATATGGTTAGTGTAAATCTTTTATTCTTTTTCTATTCTAGTAGTCCCTTAAATTTAATATTATCAAAGGTTTTAAGTTTCTCTCTTTTTCTTGGTTTAAAGTTCCAAATTAAATGTAGGGTTTTAAGTTTGCTTTATCTTTGTTAATGTGAACTTTTTATTTTATGTAGATCCCTATGGATCTTATCTTACCTATTCTACTTAATTTTAGGTTTGCTAGTCTTGTGGATTTTAATATGTAACATAAGTTGGTCCTCATGATTTTTTTCTCTTGACCTAATACTTTTATAGTGTTTTTTTGTAGTAAAATTATGTCAGAACTCAATGATAAAATTTACTTGAACTAACCGATCCTATTCAGAACAAATCAATGTTTTGAACTACAATCAATCAAAACATGACAAAAGTTTCTAAAATTAACTTCAATTTAAAAAAAAAAAACTTCAATTAAAATTCCAATACAATACTTCCTAATGTTATGGAAAATCTGATAAAGCTGGACTGCACAATTATTATGTACATATAACACTCCAAAAGCATTTAGTTTTGTCAAATAAAAACCTTGGGCCAAATAATGTCAGTTTTTGAAAAGTCGATCTGTCTACAAAAATACATGACAAAGACTGAATAAACAGAATTATATAGTTAGCTCAATTTAGCTGACTTTTAAATGAAAGAGATCAGTTTATGCCTAAGCTATGGGATTTCTAAAATAAGATAAATACAATCTTTTTCTGAAGATCAAATTTTTTATACAATAGTCTCTTTCAATACAACTTTTGAAGGAAAGAAAGACCAACTATATTTTTAACCCATTCTCAAAAATCTTCATGCTGTTTGATTGAAGCATTGATTGCGTTCAGTCAGCAACCTGTCCGTCATATTCAGGACTACTGCATGTTATTGGCAACACTACTTTGAACTTGACCAATAATGCTTATCTGTCCTTGCTAACTCACAAATAAAAATTAATCAGAAGTCTGAAGCTAATAGCTGCTTTTCCTGAACATGCATGAAATATATATGCCACAGGACATTAAGCAATGCACTACCAATCAAAAATATAATATAAGCTGCTTTTGTTGTAGACAATGTGCCTCTCTTGGTGTTCATACTAACACATGAACAGTTTTAAAACAAATCTGTATTTTCAATAGTTTTCATTGACATTCTGAAATAATATGATTTCAACCAAAATTTGAATTTAAACTGTTTACGCTCTGTAATCAAAAAGACAATGTAAATTGATAAAAAAATTAATTATCCTAGAAAACTAATTAAAATCATGTTAATTTTTAATGAGATCTACCATTTTAATATATTCCAATTTTCTAGATTTCATATTAACACTTCTCAGTTTGAAAAGTCACCACAAATGTATTGTTATATATCATCAAATAATTTCAATGATGAAAATAAAATTGAAATATGATACAAATGGTTATTATCAAAGCAATGAAAGTTGGTCCTCTGAGCAACATAAATGACTGCCTCTGCAGTAACATTTATATAACATGACATTTATTTGTTTTTTGCCATGACATTCTCAATTTATGAGTTTCAATGTCCCTTTTGTATCTTTCCGTTCCTTTTTATTCTCTATGTCTGCTATAACAAATCATGTGCAATTCGAGCTATCTACCAATTTTACAAGTGACAAACTTTTATAGGGAATTCCATATAAAAGAGGAAAAAAATGTCCTCAGCTTTCAGACAGCATTAAATTATAAAATTTCAGAAATTGTCAATACGTTTCCAGCTCTTTATCAGTTTTTGTGACTTTTAAAACATTAATTTCATCTGTGCAGACTTCTCTTTAAATGTCAATAATATTGTTATCTCCGTTGAGACTTCTGTTCACCATTAGACACAGCAGTTTTTCCCTGTCTACATGTTAATATTGACGACTCAACAAGGAATAGTATTCATCCTTTCAAATTGCAGATATTTTTCCGTCACGTCACGTTTTTCAAACAATGGATACTTCTCGCTTATATTTCATGACACACAAAACAAAAAGTGTTATATCTAACAGCATAATCGACAATGGACACTATTTAAAAGTAATATTATATGACTAACAGAATGACTATAGTTCTTATAATAAACAATCCATTGTTTATCTATTGGAAAACGGATAGTTTATTTATCTGCAATGTGAGAATTATCACAATATTCTATAGTCATGATAGCTAAGACTGCTTCCTCTTTTGAAAAGTAGAACATTGAATTGATTGAGTGTCGTCTGCCTAATGCCCAGTGGCAAATTCAGGAAAAGAACAAATCTAAAAATGTATGCAATAAGAAACTTCGTAAAGTAGGTCAACTGGGATCCTAACAAGTTTGGTAAAAAAGCCAGCTATTAATCACATTTAAAAATGATTGCAAAAGATCAATATTTTTTTCTCTGCTCCTCATTTGAATCAGTCTAAATTGATACTTTATTCAACTCAGCAGATTTCATTAAAGACTAAATAAGATTGCTCTTAATCAGTTTGGTATATCTTATTAAGGCATCCCTGCTATGATGATAAACTGATATTTAAAGTCCAGTGGCAAATAGTACATCCATATCATGAAGAGAACTTGTTAATAAGAATAAGAATAAGAATAAGAATAAGAATAAGAATAAGAATAAGAATTAAGAATAAGAATAAGAATAAGAATAAGAATAAGAATAAGAATTTTATTAGTATAAAATCCAAACAATAGGATTGTTACTAAAATATACAACAAAAACAAACAAACAGACAGTGGCATATTAAATATGTTAATATGATATGAGGCTGAACACTGAATTGAACTCCAAAAAAATGTTTATAAAGCCTGAATTTAAACATTCTTTAGTTGACAATGTTTGTGAGTAACCGTCTGCTTGAAGTCTATATAAACTATTACTTTGGATTTATTATTATTCGTTTGATGCCAATTCATGTGAATCACAAATTAAATGCTCAACAATTGACAAATTTTGTTAAGGCATAACTATTTCAAGGCCGTCGGAAGGGAGGTGCGTCGGGTGCGGTCGCACCCCCTCTTTCAAAAAAAAAAAAAAAAAAAATATTAGAAGAATTTTCAGGCACGGATGAGCATTTGTCCTCCACGTTGACGGGTTACCGTGGTTTTTCTGTCACAGAATAGGACACCTCTGATACAGTTTGAGAGATCATCATTATTACTGACTGACTAGCATATATATTTCGTGATTTGTTTAGGGACCAGCTGAAGGACGCTTCCGGTTACGGGAATTTCTCGCTGTATTGAAGACCTATGGTTGGCCTTCTACTGTAGTCTGTTGAACTCTGTTCTATGGTCGGGTTGTTGTTTCTTTGACACATTCCCCATTTCCATTCTCAATTTCATTATCTATAAAATTGGCAAATTACATTAGATCTACCAACTCATATTTGCAATCTATGAAAAGAAGTACGTATGGTAGTCTTAATTGTAGTAAAGATTAAGAACTCCTTATCTCAAAATTGTTTATTGGGGTCAAGGAATTGTATATTAAAAAGGAATGGAAACGCGGCTCGAGATCAATCGGGATATTCACAGAGCACCCGTAGAGCTATACTCCATGTCTGACTCGTTATATAAAGAATCATGACGGAGGTCCATTTCCTGTCATATAGATCGATCTTTTAAATTCACGGGGTCATCTTGCTTGAGAAGATATAAAGGAGAGAGAAGCCCAAAATCAAGAATAAACGACTATTCCGTGAAACGGCAAGGACTTAAGAATCATTTTAATGCCTCATCGAACATATGTTTGTAATATTCATCATGCAAATTCTTATCAGTATAGACCTCGGTCTTGAACCTTGATTGAGTTCCATCCGGATTGCAAAACAAAAAATACAGTGTTATGATTTTTTTTCTTAAAACTACGAAGTTCAAACCAAAATAGTTGATATCATTATGAAGCTGAAACCTTATACTAGCATTAAGCACTTTTTTTCTAGTTTCTGGTAACATTTCTGAATTTTCTACGATTTTTCGAAATTTCAGTTTTTAATTTCAACATTCCGTCAAAACATATGTCTTTCAATTTGGGAGTGTAAAACGATTTATTTTGTATATTGGAAAGCAGAAAGAACAAAGCGAGAAAATGATATATTATTTTAAAGAAGGAATATTTTCCTACAGTTTGGTCTACATTACGATTGCTAAATGTTATTGGTACAATGTAAATGATATTTTTTTTCATTCAACATGTTGGAACATGTTAAAACATATGTTGGAAATTTTAAGTAATGCGTCAATAAATACACCAACACGCCGTATTCTGGTAAGGGTTAAATATATAATAGATGTGACATTGGCATACAATTTAATAGCTTAATCTTTTTTTCTATCACATAGAACGTGTTGGTTTTATGAAAAAAGACCCAATATGACACGAAGACAGTCACAATCCCCTACCTACTAAATGTAACACAAAAAAGTAAGTTAGAACTGGCAACGTTAACTACTTCTCAAAAGAGCAGGAACTATTACTTACAGCTCTGTATGTCAAATAAAACAATAACTGTAAAACCCAAAAGGGTAATCCTTAACCTTAAAGCACAGCATAATTTCTTTAATTCTTATTAAAAACGCTTGTATCGTTGGTATTCCTCTTCCAAAGCTTATAAAAATTAAATGCTTCGCCAATAACCAAAATACTCCTGACTTGGCATGGGACAGGCGCATGTAAATGCAACCGATGATGGTGTTTAAATGAGATTTGTAGGATTAGAATCGCCCCTAGCCAAGCTTATTATGTATCCGTCAAAGGATAAAATCTTAAATTGAGAAATTTTCAGAGAGAATCAACTATGTTTTTTTAAAGGATTTTAATAGATGCTTATTAAGCTGCTTGTTTTTTTATAATCCATCATATTGTAATAAGACACACGTACGTCATTCATGGAATTCGTCTTATTACGTTTACTTTTATTATGAACACATTATGTGTTCATAATAAAAGTAAACTTGAAAGACATGAAGCCATGTTCTTTAAAATCTCTAAATAGATCATGATAAAATGCCAGTAGGTTTATGTTTATATAAGAATGATTTATTTTATCCGAAATAATTACGGAACAAAAGTGATGTGTGCAATCCATTGTTTTTATCATATATATGAAATTGTAATGTTAACTTTGAAAGGTACCACTGTTATATTGATTTAATATGTTGAAATAAAAAGTACCTTCAGTACTAGTGCGATCAATGGTTTATACGCTTGATTCAATTAAATATCTCCCTATTAACCGTTTAAAAGCTTATTGGAAGAGTATGGATAATCATGTATTTAACGTTCTGAGAACACATTAAACCCTGAAATTGGCTTACCCATTTTCAAAAAAAATCTAAGCTGTAGGAGGCGAGTGCCCCTCCCACACCCACCCCCTTCGCACCCCCTCTTGACAAAACCTTCCTACGGCCCTGTATTTACACCACTGGGTTGATGCCACTGCGGTGGACGTTTCGTCCCCGAGGGTATCTCCAGCCCAGTAGTCAACATTTCAGTGTTGACAAGAATATCAATAATGTGGTCATTTTTTTCTATAAATTTCCTGTTTACAAAACTTTAAAAATTTTCGAAAAACTAAGGATTTTCTTATCCCAGGCATAGATTACCTTAGCCGTATTTGGCACAACTTTTTGGAATTTTGGATCCTCAATGCTCTTCAACTTTGTACATGTTTGGCTTTATAAATATTTTGATACAAGTGTCACTGATGAGTCTTATGTAGACGAAAAACACGTCTGGCGAACAAAATTATAATCCTAGTACCTTAGATAACTATTGTATGCAGACTTGGGCAAAATCATGAAATTAAATATTTATGAATAGAACATTTTCCTGAATCCACGAAAATTGGTTTCCGCTAAAATAAATGAATCCACAGTAATTAATATAAAACCTACCTTGTGTGTATCTTTCTTGCTCATCACTGTCCACCAAGATCTACCTGTAAAAAATAATAAAAATCATGAGGTCATTGTCTTCTTAGCATCCTTTCTTAAGCTCTAAAATTGAGAATGGAAATGGGGAATGTGTCAAAGGGACAACAACCCGACCATATAACAGACAACACAGGCCGTAGCCAGGAATTTCCAAAGGGGGAGGGGGGGTATTTGGACTCATGAACTCGACCTAACAGTCACAATTTGAACAGAACGTCCAAACCCCCTGAACCCCCCTAGCTACGAGTATGCAACAGCAGAAGGTCACCAATAGGCCTTCAATGCAGCAAGAAATTCCTGCACCCGGAGGCGTCCTTCAGCTGGCCCCTAAATAAATATATATACTAGATCTGCATATAAGGTCATGAAATAAGGTTTTGTATTTGTTATTTTGAATAATTCTTTCAGTCTCTTTGAGGTTACAGCAAAGATTCTAGAATTAGTTTTTACATTTAACCATTTTTCAATTCTTAGGAAAAAGTTTGTTTTATTTCCAACTAAAAAGATTTCTTAAAATTATCAAAATTGATATATGGCTGATAAAAATTTCGGACTACATTCAATTACCATTTTTTTATCAACTAACAGAGGTGACATTCTTATTCACTTACGTTTCATTGTTAAATAACAATTCCAAAAAGAAATTTTCTACAAGAGAAGTTAAGTTGTCAAAAGTGGTATTTTATACAAAAAGAGTACATGTACTTCTTTATAAAATGTTTTCAAGTGGTATATTACATCTACTTGACAAAATTTCAGTAAGATTTTGTTTGGGCTTGTTATTTCCGTATCAATTGTTTTGTAATCAAGAGTGGGGCTTTAACTTAATATATGCAAGTTGAAGTAAATCAATATTTTCATCACTTAAATTTTTTTTTTTTTTTCTCCTTAAAAGAAAATCATTCCAGAATTCAAAAGTTTCAAAGCAGGCTTGAACCAAACACGACTTTCTGACAGATATACATAGCCTCATATTCTACTTGTTTGTAAGCCTTAATCAAACAAATGTAAAAACACTTATATACATTTTGGTCGATGGAAAGTTATTCTATATTTATCTAAATTTTTATATCTTTTTTTTAAAAGGACAAAAATCAACCTGCACATTAAGTAAATATTCATTGAATTCTAATTTCTAAGACTTGCTGAACAAATCCTTCAACACCACGATTAAAAATTTGATAGACAGGTAAATTCTATAAAATAATGCATTGGCTTTTCTAATGGAGTTTAGTATTTAGATGTTAGATGTATACAACATATAAGATTTAAAATTAAAAACATGTACTGAAAAGTTCAATTATAGAGATTCTTCATCGATTATCCTAAAAACCTTCATTCTATATGTGTGTCTGAGTAATGTAAAAGATCATGTATGGCTTCTGAATTTTATATTGCATCTTCACTCGAATTTCTCATGCATATTGCCTGCCACCTTAGGTATTTGCAAAGACTAATTATACTCTATTGGATATGTTTTCAAACAAATATATAAGTAAATTCATGATATGTTTGAAACCTTTAAAAATTTCAGTGAAACTTGCTAAAATAAGTCAAATAAAACATTAAAATAAAAATATTCAAATTGTTTTCAATTACTTTTAAATCATTATCAGTTGTTTACCTTTTGGGGTTCGATTACAATGATATTTTCCAACAAAAATTCCTGAACGGTATATGCTGATGTTTGGTGTTTTTTTTTTATATTTTTGCTAAGTTGAACATAGAAGTCCAACCATGACTTAAAAAAAATCAAGTTCAATAAATTTGAAAGCATATACATTACTTACATAAATAAGTTTAAATCCAACACAGCCCAATGAATGGAATTTAAACTTTAAATTTATACCGTTTTAAAAATGTCCATTTGAAAACTTGGTCAAATGCTTTGTTTTTTTTATTACTAACCAAAACAAAACCTGTATAGTTGAAAATCTAGTACTTACAATAGGTTTCCACAAATCAATTGAAAAACTTACAATTTTAACTAGGATATAATGACATTGTTAATCAAATAGGAAATAAATAATATATAATTATAGTATTTAGACAACAATGACCAGTAATTAAAATATCAATAGTTTTAAACATGTTACCACTTGAGTTACCTGTCCATTTGTATTCACCTGGTCATTTCAGGCCAGAATGGACACACACATTTTGTATCATATTTCAATCAGTAAACTTTTTAATTATATAATATAAAGTATGAATTTTTGAATACAATATGGGTATACATTAATGAGACTGGGTATTACATCTAACCTGTAACCTGAACCACAACAATAATCAAATACTCAACTTATGTCTTCAACAGACAAGTGTCAAATACATAATCTTAGGAAGCTCTTTACTTTCTAAATGGAGTATATAAGACAAGATATATAACTTCTAAATAATTAATTAATTTCATAAAATTATTTTAAAAAATTCATACTTTCTTTATCCAAAGGCCTTAATTCTAAACTTACATCTGTATATTATAGTACAAGGAGTTACTTTACAGAAGCATGCATTTGTTGCATGAATTCAATTTGAGATTTTCCACATTTTCTTGCGCTTCTTCCACTGAAATAGGTGCTGTTGCTTTATACAAAATAAATTACTTTCCCGCCCTTTATATTTTAGTTTTATATGGTCTATCTAAGTTAAATGCTTCATATTTTTAATTTCTAAATAAATTCATCCAAACAAAACTGGCCATAGAAGACCTCACTGTCTGTACCACAGACATAATATATATACTGCTTCTATACCTTAAAAAGCTACTTGAGCAAAAACTAAAAGAGCAAATATTTTAAAAGAATGTATATTTAACCAACAGAAATTGAGAGTCAAAAGATTTTGACATGTTTTTTTAAAATAAGCAGAAATTTTCAGTCCTTAATTTTTAATTTAAAACAAGAATGTGTCCTCAGTACACGAATGCCCCACTCGCACTATCATTTTCTATGTTCAATGGACCGTGAAATTGGGGTAAAATCTCTAATTTGGCATTAAAATTAGAAAGATCATATCATAGGGAACATGTGTACCAAGTTTGAAGTTGATTGGACTTCAACTTCATCAAAAACTACCTCGACCAAAAACTTTAACCTGAAGTGGACAGACGAACGGACGCACAGACGGACTGACGGACGGACGGACGGACAGACGAACGAACGGACGCACAGACCAGAAAACATAATGCCCCTCTACTATCGTAGGTGGGGCATAAAAAAGCTTCCAGATCATATTCTCGACACATATACTGATATATCTCCCCACTTTTATCACCGAACACAGCATGTTCTTACTACAGTTTCTATTTGTAATTCTTATTCTAATGATCTGTCAATCATATATTACATATAAATTTAAAAAAAATAAAATCATTCCGTAAACTGACCTACTAAAACTAATCAAGCTAATCAATGACTAGCCATATTACAGTTACAATCATTCTAATAATTAACTTCTGTTCTTTAAAATAACTCATAATCTTAAAATCTGCTTATATACCATATATATAAATATATCAGGAAATTACCTATCAGTCTAAAATATCATGGGATAATTTCTTTGCAGATTTTGTTTATAAGGTCCCTAAGTCAGGCCTTCAAAAATTTAGTTTATAAACCAGGAACAATATATGCCATTTTAACGCACGTCTGGCGTATATTTCAAACCATATAAGTCAAATCCTATGTTTATTTTAATCTTTTTTTCAGTTCTGAATGATAATTTTCAGGTGTGTTAACATTTAGTATGTTGTTTCACACAATATAATTTCTTGATATCTTTAATATATTTCTGAGAAAAATAGGCATATGAGAAAACAAATAAACAAAGACAATTAAAAATAAGTTCTTCAACATAAGTCAAACTCTAATTAATTCAAAATTTCTTCCTTTTTTCACATTGCTAAAAAAGAATGTACAGAAAAAATGTATCTATCGGTATTTGTGATGAAAATCACATCTTCACGACCCCTTACATTTTAGTATCTAAATTAAAGATAGTTTACAGTTTGACTATATGCTATACTTTAGATATGTATATGAATGTTTTCTGTTATACATGCATGGAGATCAGACTTTAATAGAATATTGAATCTGATTCTGAATCTCCCCTTTTACATGTTTATATAGAGGCATGAGTTTTTAACTATTCCAAATTCTATCAACATGCACTTACAATCAGGTCACAATGTTAACTCAATAAGCACTGTAGTCAAACCACCTACCCTCCAGTCAAACCTGACCTACCCTCCAGTCAAACCACCTACCCTCCAGTCTTAGCAATATCGCTCCTCCATTATGTCTTTAAAGTTTTGTTACAGTAACAATTTAACAACTAAATTAACATCATTACAAAACAATTAATTTCCAGCAAGCATTGAGTGTGACCAACAAAAAAAATAATTTCTATTTCAAATAGCTTATATATACTGTATAACATGTTAATTTGACATGGGAGCCTTTGGTTTGCGACTGTTTGAAACTTGGCACCTATTACATTTTTGCATAAAATGACCCACATGTACCATTTAAACTAGATAATTTTATGATTTTGCAATAGGTATTATCCATTTCATAAATTCAGTGAAATTGGATTTATGTAGTTCCATGGCCACATAATGGCACATTACAAATATAAATGCAAGATCAATATCAGAATCTGTCAGATTGGAGTGTTACTCCTATCCGGTTGTATAAAAAGTCTGCTGGGTGTGATGACATGATTGCATAATGTGTGGTTATCATGCAATGGTAGAAATGTCATCTCCATGACCTTATAAATATCCATCTATATTATTAATATTGCAACGGTTTTCATTTCTACAGATTATCAATTATACTAGTTGTATAATGTAATATTGTATTTCTATTTTTGGACATATTTAGATAATTTCCTTGTTGTTATACTTAATTCATTTTATTTAATCACTTCCTTTAATAAGTATTATGACCAATGTTTATAATCTCCATCAATGAGGAAACAGGATCGAATTTATATTTTTAATTTTTTGTTGTTGATTAAGTTACAATGTTTAGTAAATTAGAAACAATTTTGTGACAATTTCTGCCTAATTTTTCTTGTAATAAGTTTTAAATAATGTGAGTTCAGTTATTTTTTTTTATCACACATTTTTGTGGACCAAAAGTGTGTTTTGGTGCATTCTTGATTTCATTTTTTTCATCAATTTTGTATACAATTAAGTCTAAAGAAAATTGGTGAAAACCTCAATTTTTGGTTTGAAAACATATCATAGCCTCTTTTTTAATCGTTGAATGTAAACATGGCTAACAATACTTGACTGAAGAATCACCAAAAAAAGGATTTTGTAAAAAAAAAAAAAAAAAAAAGCTTTAAAAAAAAACATACATACAGAAGCCTTTTGAAATTGACTATCACATATGTTATCTTTCATGATCATTCTATTTAACTTCTATCCTTTTTATATGCTTTCTTAGTATATACTTTCAGTAATTCTTTCATATATTCCAACCTTTGTCAATGAGTATGCGTTTTGGTCATTGTAGGAAATCATTTTTTTAAATATTACAAGGTACATAGAGACTTAATCTGATTGTCATATGAAATAAATTTATGTTTCTTACAGAGCAGTTCCCTTTGTTACAGTTAAAAGCAAAATTATAAATAACAAGAATGTGTCCCAAGTACACGGATGCCCCACTCGCACTATCATTTTCTATGTTCAGTGGACCGTGAAATTAGGGTCAAATCTTAATTTGGAATTAAAATTAGAAAGATCATATCATAGGGAACATGTGTACTAAGTTTCAAGTTAGACTTCAACTTCTTCAAAAACTACATTTACCAAAAACTTTAACCTGAAGTGGACGGACGAACGGACACACAGACGGACGGACGAACGGATGGACTGACGAACGGAGGCACAGACCAGAAAACATAATGCCCCTCTACTATTGTAGGTGGGGCATAAAAACGTAATCAAATATAGTTTTATGTCTTTTTAAACCTAACATTGAGAGAATGGTAAATAATACCTTAAACCAAGGAAGTATATTATATATGTTATTTATACGTCCTTGCTTAAACATAGCAAATTGATTTATTAATGTTTAACAGCCTATCTGATGTACTGGTTTTTACTGCATATAGTCAAACACGGAAGCCATCCTTAATTGGAATTATAAAATAGTTACAATGTATCAGCAAATTTTACAACACGCAGGATTACTTAAGTTAAGCTGATCAGGCAACAAAAGATTTTATATTGTACTGGGTATTCATTTGTTTGGTGCACATTATTCATGGTTAAACAAAAATCTCTTATTTGATGGTACATTTGTACTTAACTCAGTATAACTATTTCATTGTTGTATCAAAGAAATTTATTTTTTGTATTTTATAGAGTATTTAAGTAAAGTTCATCAAGTATTCTTAACCACCAAAATTTGTAAGTATTCAACTATCATAAATGAATCCACAGTGGTCAGTGGGGGATCAAGAACTTTTTATAAAGGAGGGGCACTGATTGTTGTAAGAGGGGTCGGGTCTCGCTACAGTCATGCTGTCTGTGAATCCCTATATAACCAACAAAATTTTTCCCACAAAAGGGGACCCGCTTTGGATCCGACTATGCAGTTAGTGAAAATAATATCTGGGGTTGAAGTCATAAAACTTTGCTCAGTGCTCAGAGCACAAAAATCATGCTCGAAACATGACATCCAGTATTTTGATTGGTTGATTCTTGAGTCTGAGTACAAAAATAGTGCTCGAAAGTTTTATGACCGCAAGGCCTGATAATTGTTTCTTTATATAACCTGATGAATAATGCAGTTTTTGTCAACTACATGTTAACTATAGATACTAGTGTTTTGTTACCTTACCCACACTTTAAGAAGAACTCAATTCCTATATAATTTTGTGTTACATACAAAACTAGAATTTGATGAGACTGTCATAAAAGTGAGAGGTTTAGCGCTATAAAACCAGGTTCAAAATAATCCACCATTTTCTATATTTGAAAATACCTGTACCAAGTCAGGAATATGACAGTTGTTGTCCATTCGTTTGATGTGTTTTGTCATTTGATTTTGCCATGTGATTAGGGACTTTCCAATTGAATTTTCCTCGGAGTAAAGTATTTTTGTGATTTTACTTCTTTCTAGTAATAGGCGATAAAATTATAATGGAGAAAGACTCATTGGATTCACAAGGTTTACCAAACATAACAAAAAACATGAACATTAATTAGAGAGGTATGATCTGCCATAATACACCTTGATGAAGTTCGTTTATAAAAAAAAAAGGATGCACAATTGTACACAAACTACACATGTCTTTTCATATAAATGCTGCTACTGCAAGAGCAAAAAAAAAATGTTAAGTAAATACAATTTAGATTCCTACCTGCAAAACAATTTCCAACTAGATTTAATCATTAACTATATGAAATTAATTTAGCATTCAATTTGTAAAGAAGTTCAGCATACAAAAAAAAAACAAGTGTCTAAAAATATGCAAACAATCTATTTAAGTTTGAAAACAGGATCTTTCCTGGTTATAATTTCAATAAAACCACTACTACAGAAATGAATGAAAAAAGATTTTGAGCGAGATGAGCCAAAAATCCTTCAATCGAAACAAGGTTGCCATAAAAGGCAAATTTCCAGTTTATTCTGAACACAATTATACCTACCAACTTTTCAAAATGCCCATTGGCTCCCATAGTCCCAGAAAACCTTCAAGGGCGCCTTCAAATACATTTTAATGTTGTTTCTTGGCTTCTTCATACTTTAACAATTGTATAGCCATTGTTAGATTAATTGTTTTGTTTGAAACTGTGGACAAAATTGCTCTTTCAAAATTTCCATTTGGGAGCCTCCATGGGGGAAATCCCCCACAAATAGTGACAGTTGGCAGGTATGCACAATTTTTTTCTCATTATTGATGTTCATCACTCTTCGCCATTCCTACTCATTTCCCAATAAATTCGCTCACATTTTCCCACAATTTATAATATATGAAATATTTACCACAAGGCTCTTAAAGCAAACGGAAGCTAATCAATCAAAATATATCCAGCATGTTTCCACCTACAGCTGTTATATACAGGGAACCAGTTTAGAACCAGTCTCCCAGGACATCAATAATCCAATTTATGCATGTCATACATACAAAGTAACAAATTGTCCTCAACTCCAATAAGAAATTACTGATTTATCTTTAATGATTGATCACCATATAAACCAACAGATTTCTGGGAAATAAACAAAGCTTTTATCACTAAGTGCTGACCATTGAAAACTTGTCCAATATATACAACTAAAATAGGAAACAATTCTCAAATATGTTTATCCATTGTTATTTATGAAGTATGAGCCATTTCCTTTTTGTATTAAAGGAATTCATATAGAAATTTTAACAGAAAGTGTCATTAACATAGAATTATAAATTTATTGCAGACAAGGGCAGTGATTATATAAAGACAAGATTGTGTCATTTTTTAATTTTTCATAGAATTTGTTTATTTACAATTGGCCATTGCTCCAATATTCTATTAGTCAATATCTACTTTTTTCAATGAAACAGTTTTAATGAATACAACTTTTCTTTAACACATTAACCTGGTGTCTCAAAAATACAACAACTGAATGACATTAAAAAAATTGCCTTTAATCTTTAATGTCACTCCTTTTAAATTTTGGAATGATTTTATAGTTTATATATGTGACCTTGGCATCTTAACAAGGAAATTCCAAAACTGTGTTCCAATTGACAAAATATGAATACAAGAAGTTTTATGATATTACGTCAATGTAACAGTATCTTAACAACAGATAAGTGTCTTTAGAATAAGTTAAAATTCATCTGAAGGAAATATGGTATTGTTTACAACACAAAATTTACTCAAGAGTACAGACAAACTAGTGTATGCACCTGGAAAACATTTTAAGGCCTTGCAGGACCTAGATTATATATAAGTTATATGCATTGTATGTTACAGAAAAATTAACACTTGATCATACTGTTCGAGTTCAGTCAGGATGTTAGCAGCCTTTCGTGTATGTAGTTATGGACCAGATTGAGATGTTACCTTACTCCAGATTAACTGTATATTCACAACAAGAAACAAACAATATTGTTTTAAGTTGTTATCATAATTCTTATATTAATGAAATATTAATATTAATGAAAGAAAATCTTAAATTAACTTTTTTCAAGATAGCAAAATTTTATTTCCACTGAAAGATATATTGATAGTTCAAGTTATATTTTCGGCAGTAATTTGAAGTTGTCAAATAGTGGTCATCCTTACTCCCAGACCATGAAAATCAGTTAATAACAAGAATGTGTCCAAAGTACATGGATGCCCCACTTGCACTATCATTTTCCATGTTCAGTGGACCCTGAATTTGGGAGAAAAACTCTAGTTAGAAAGATCATATCATAGGAAACATGTGTACTAAGTTTCAAGTTGATTGGACTTCAACTTCATCAAAAACTACTTTGACCAAAAACTTTAACCTGAAGCTGGACGAACGAACGAACAGACCGACGAACTAACAGACCGACGAACTAACAGACCGACGAACGAACAGAACCACAGACCAGAAAACATAATGCCCCTCTACTATCGTAGGTGGGGCATAAAAATTCCCAAAATATCTCAATTTTTACTCCGGCTCTACCCTAGTTCTAACTGTCTCCTACTTCCCTTGCCTGACTCCCACTTCCCATCCCCCAATTCCAATGTTTCCATAATCCTATCCACCCCCTCTTGACTTGAAATACAATATACATGTAGTACAAACTTAAATTACCAGGATTTTGACTATCCTTGCAGCTAAAACTTCCATGAAAACTCAACTCCTCTTGATATTTGTAAGTCATTTTTCTTTTTGGTTTATTGATAACTGTCTCATTGAGAAGGTAATCATTTATCCACCCTTTTTTTTTCTTTTAGGCAAGTGAGCAGTTTTAACATAAAAAAATATCTGTCTTAATAAATGACTTTTAATGTCATTGAGAAGATTTTACAGATTAACTATTAGATCCCTAAATCTGACAAGGTAACATTCTTAACTGCATGCCATTCTTTTCTTATTTTTTATTTTAATTCAATCCATAAACAAAATATACATATATTCCGCCAAAAAATCATTCTTAAAAATCTTATTGTCAGGAGCCTGTAATGCAGTGGTTGTTGTTTGTTACTGTGTAACATATTTGGTTTTCATTCATTACCTTGTACATACATTCTCATTTGTTTTGTTTGACATTTGTCATATCCGGGCCTTTAACTGATGGCTATGTGGTATGCGTTTTGCTCACTGTTGAAGGCTGTACTGTGAGTGACATATAGTTGTTAATTTCTGTGTCATTTGGTCTCTTGTGGAGAGTTGTCTCAATGAATTAGGCAATCATACATGCAAGCATACCACATCTTCTTATATTTATAAACACCACTAAAAATGGAAATTAAAAAACTTATATATGGTAAGTGATTCTAAATTTATCAATTTAAGTCAGTTTTGACAATAATATAACCTTAATCTAGACTTTATGAAAAAATACCCTCAAACATATTTAAAAAAAAAAAAAAAGTACAATACCTTTCTTTTCATGTTGATCTTTTTCTGTATTTGTCCATGGCTTAATTTTTCTGAGTCTACACAATTTTTTACAACTATGCCTCATCTTAATAAGGTATATCAAGATTCATCATGATAATGCAACAATCAAAATAAAAACCCCAATGAAATGCTGGATAAATGTACTATTCCCCATCAATTATCCATCAAGAAATATTGTATTTCAATAGATCAATGAGCAATTGATAAATAAGTAATAAGAGATAACTAATTAATGGCAAAACATATAATTAAATAGATACTTTAAATCCCAACAGAACACTTTATGTCATAGAATGTAACATTAATTAGTAATGACACCGGGCCTTACAGGTGTAATATGGTCATTTCAATCTACATAACATAATTATTAGAAATCATTTACAATAAATATTTTATATTGTTGAAAGTGCCATAAACTCCTAGACTTTTATCATATAATTAATTATAATTTTACCTGCCCAATGATTATGATAATCTTCAAGCCTTTTTTTTTTTTACTCTAAAAATCCATCAAAATTTGTTACCTCAACTTTGACAATTTATGTTACTGTGTATTCATTTTTGTGGGTTTCAATTTTCGTGGATTGCAGAAAGTTTGCACATTCCTGGATATTTGATTTCGTTGTTTTGCCAATCTCTGTTTACAAAGACTATTGAAAATATATTATTCGTTGAACATTTGAATTTGTGGTTCATCTGTACCCATGAAACCCACGAAAATTGGTATCTAACAAATAATAATAATTACATTAGATGCATGTTTCATTATGATACTTTTTTCTGATTGGCTAACTGCACATCACGTGTTATTCCGTAAGCAATTGCATTGCTCAATAAAACTTTCCATTCATGATAACACGTGGTCCCACAATAAAGTGCACAGGTGAATTAAATAAAACAATAATAAAAAACAATAATAAAATTCGTGTTTTCATGATCATTGCTAAAATCAAAGAGCTGAATAGCTCTGAGGGGAAAGACCGCCCTTGTTTCTATTTTATTATGTTTTTGGAAAGGGGGGGGGTGGGGTATCTTTTGATAGTTTACATATGAAGAATGAAAAAGAGAACCGCTAGAACATGTAGAAAGGTTGACAATATTGAAATCAATTGTTGTTTATGTAATTTCATTTCCTTAGTTTAGGATTCAATTTGGACCAATGGAAGTGATCTGCATCTTCTAAATCTAAACATTTGATTAAAGTTGATAGCTAATTATCTAAAACTCAACTGAATTCTGTCATTTCACAACAACTACAATATTTTTTGAAATCTTGATTGTGTACCACTGAACTGCAGGCTAGGGCCATTTTCCATTTTTTGTGACAGTACTCTTGGATTTTAAAGTTTTTTCTTTAGAAAGTGTGGACTGAAAAATCTATTCAGTTTTAAATTTCCATTCTTAAAGTTCTTAGTTACAACTCTCATCACAGGGAAACAGGTACTAATAAAAAAAAACAATATGAGTGATGTAAACTGTGTGAAGCTTGTTTCCAAATCATAATTTTGAAATATTTGTAAATATAAATATGTTAAAACTATAAAAATGCAAATTTTTTTATTTTTTTTTTACCATTACAATGATTATGTAGGTACACAAAAATTTAGTTTTAATAGAAGACTACTAATCCAATGAAATGTCACATTTGAAGTGTTTAAATACTTTAACTTTTATTTTAGTGGATAATTACTCATCAATTGAGGTGCTTCTGAATTGGAGGAAGATTCTCAGAATTTTTACAGAAACAAGTGGTCTCACTAATTAACAACAAAAAGAATTTTAGCGACAAGAAGAATATGTTTTTCTTGTCGCTAAATGGTCTTCTTGACGCTTCTTGTCGCTTTTTGACGCTTCTTGTCTCTAATTAGTGAGACCCGAAAAAAGTAATAAAATCGTTTCTTTCCCCTGTGTCATGTAACCCCACGATCTTTGTTTATTTTGAAAGTTGTTGACCTACAAATTAAAGTATTGCATGTTGATGTTTAAATCATCTACAGTAAACAATATTATGTTTAGATTTAACAAATACAAATTTGTGATTAGTGCACGATCTCTAAGAATGATTTAAATAACCAGTGAACTGGTGAAGGATATCCCTGCTTCTTCCAAGAATGACGTCACTATAAAATACAATGTAGGTTGGATATATTTAGAATATCTCGTCATACTAATTTTTCCGGATTGTTAAATAAACGTAAATAGTGTAAAGGAGAGTTCAAGATACGATAATTTCGTGAGAAACAGAAGGGAAATGTGTAAAAAAGTGTTTAAAGTCAAACTATTCATTTCTGGGTCTCCTTCTCTTCAATCTAAGTAAGATTTGTTGGGGGTTTTCCCACACTATAACATGTATAAAAACAAAATGAATGATGTGAGGGAGTGTCACTCTGGTCAACCCCATAGGGGATTGACGGCTTGAAGCCGTCTTTCCCCAAAAATGTAATTATAAGTATTGAATGCTTTCTTTTGTAACTTCATAGGGTTGTAAAAGCATTGCCTGTGCGCACATTTTTAGCACATTTCAAAATGTACTTCGGTCAACGCTTTTACACCCCAATGAAGTTACAAAAAGAAGCATTCAATTCTTAAATGAACCCACACTATACTAACTCTGTTTATTATATTAAAAAAGTTAACTATTTTGTTGAAGTCAACCTGTATTTCACAATTGAACTTTTACACAGAAATTGAGGTACAGTTTATGACCTGACACACGCCATTCCTTAGCAATACCATTTAATCAAATATAATTGAAGGACCATTGACCAAAAATGGTTTCCATTCAAATTTTAATTATTTTGTATAGAATTACCAATAGAATATTGGTGGTAAAAAAATTCACTCATTGACCATTTATTAATCATGTTAAAGTAATATACAACATATGCCCTGCAAATTTTTTAAATAAAAGCAAACTTATAATTCTGATTTTCAATCTTGATTTTTTAAGATTTATAGAACTTAAAGAGACTAAACACATCTGTGATACAGTGAATTTAAGTTAAAATTGAAAAAGATATTTAAAATGACCCAGTTGCAAAATAAATTCAGGAGAAATTAACCCTACCACTTTGTTTTAAAATCTCTACAACTACCCCTACAACAACTTGCAAATATAAATCCTTTGCTATACACTTTAAAGTGTAAAATAAGACTGCTCATTTTCACTATTTGAATAATTTTATCAATAGAATTAAATCTATACAATGTACTAATTATTGTATATACAACACAGCTTACCGTAAGCGAGAAATTAATCACAGTTTTATCAACACAGGATCAAATCACTTTCCAGTTTACTCTTATATATCATATCATTTAATCCTTGACTTTTTGGAAGTCCTCTGGATATAGTTCCGACCAGTCAGAATATAGTACTGGTTTTTAAACTTGTAGAACTCGGCACATTGGTAACGGCTGTGTCTATTTAACAATAATCTGATAATATGGGTTTTTGTTTGACCAAAATGATCAATTGACATATAAAAAATAAACGAAGGCCATTTAAATATTAATAAGGTTTAGAAATGAATTCACTGAGGTGAATCAAAATTATCTTTAAATCATAAATGTTAATTAGAGTTCAGCTTGAGAACATTGCTGACTTTTTTATTAAGATTTTAAAGGTCATTTTGGGGGATTTCAAAAATATAGACAAATAAAGATTGATTCTCTAAGGTTGTTTTGAAACAACAATCAAGTGACCTTAGAGACACCAAAACAGTCTGGGAAAGAAAACTCTAAATTTTGACCTGTTAGGGACATTTATCACATGAAATTTTCCTATAAATGATGAAATAGCTAAAAGTGTGGGAGGTTTTGAGAAAGCAAATAAACTTAACAACCATCAAAGACAACAAACAATCTGAGAATCTTTTATACTACATGTATAAAGTATATCCAATACAAACAAATAAACAAAAGCTATAAGATTTCAAAAATGAACTCAAAATAATCAAGTATTGCTGCCAAATAAAAATATATGTGTGGTTCCAGTAACCCTACCGTCCCTACTTTTTTGGCTTAAAATAGCCTACCCTAAAGATTTTATTGTCATTTTTCATTAAGAAATCTTAAAGTCAGAATGTTGCTCCCATAGACTCAATGTAAAAAAAAAACATAAAATAAAAAAAAATCCTTATCTACCTACCCTAACTTTTTTTTCAGATGTAACTGGAACCACACATACTTTTTTATTTGGCCTAAGGGAGACCTAAAAATATATAATGTTACCATCAATTTACTATATTGAAGTTGTTTATTTTCACTGAGTTTAAGTTTTTCTTTTTCAAGGGTCATACTAGTTTGTGAGGCCTTTTAGCTTCATGTTTTTCCTCTTCATATCTGTGATGTTTCTTAATATCATATATTAAATTTTATGCAGTAGTAAGCCATTTACTTCTAAAAAATACAAAATACTAGTAAATAGATATAGGGAGATGTGTTATGAGTGCCAATGAGACAACTCTCCATCCAAGTAACAATTTATAAAAGTAAACCATTAATGGTCAAGGTACGGCCTTCAACACAGAGCCTAATGGCTCACACTGAACAGCAAACTATAAAGGGTCCTAAAATAGATTTTTTCGAAGAAATTGGTACTTCTTCCATAAATATAGAAGACTGCTATTTATAACCCT
The DNA here is from genome assembly GCA_019925275.1 of Mytilus edulis. Taxonomy (NCBI): domain Eukaryota; kingdom Metazoa; phylum Mollusca; class Bivalvia; order Mytilida; family Mytilidae; genus Mytilus; species Mytilus edulis. Next base: position 56,310,442 of record CM034355.1, read on the forward strand.
TTCATGCCCTTCATCTCTGTTAGCCCACTATACAGAACCTACATTTTGTATACCTGTTTATTTGTTTTCCTCCTGATTGATTATGAATGAAATATTTGCCACTGGACATAAGGCAAACAACTGTTACAATGAATCAGTCTTTCAATTTATTACCCATGTAATGACAGAACTGTTATAACATCGGTCTGTGAGATAAATAAATCATATTCAAACTAATCAAAGGATCCTGTATGACAATGTAAAGTCAAGTTCTTCAGTTCGACAAAGTTTGTCCACACAATACTCTTCCATAATTTGTCAAATGTTAACACTCCCCATTATTGTGCCATGAATAGAAAAGTAGTATGTTCACAAAAAGACTGTAGATTGTATTTTATGCTATTAGTTGAAAAAAAAAATTTTGCATAAATCTTTCTCCGCCTGTTTCAACTTTAACATTATTTTATAATTTTTGTTTCCCCATCTTGGATTAAAAAAAACATGAAATAAATTCGATGTGATTTTTTCCATGAAAAGCATGTGTCACCTGCGTATTTTAAATTACCGGTAAGTTATTGAAATATGTGTTTCTAATCCATACAGAAAAGCTACATAATCTGAGAAATCTATATATTGAACACAACATATTTGCACGAAGTGAACTCCTTGTATAAGAAGCTGTCATTTCAAATTTGATTTGTTTCTGCAGTTGCATAATTTTTTAAGAGGGGATTCAAAAAACAGGAGCAATAAAGGATGTGAAAAAACATCAAATGGTAACCAAAGGATAGAGGTCATTTTAGATTTTAAATACTAGTTTCATGCAAGGTTTTAGTAACATTATCCTGAACAGTAAGCGTGGATTTCCCCACACTATACTGACATTTTTCAGAAATTTATAATTGAGCCTACAAACCGATAAGCTTTTAGCTCCTAACAGTGATCAAGCAAAAGCCTATCTCAAAATTTTTAACCACATCTTACCAACGTTTTAATACAGACTGCTTTTATCATTTTAAAGATCTGATCATAAATTTTAATCACATCTTATCAGAACTGATTTTAGTGTAATGCATATTTTACAGCTAGCATTAGTATAGAACTATTTTAACTCGTACCATATATTTTAGACTGCATTTTAAAAGAGCTTCATATCACAAGACAACATAATATTAAACATTAAATAGATATATATATATATGTAAAAGAGAAGTATAATGGATAAAATATTATCAACACGCTCTGCCTCGAGGACCTCTGAAGAAAAATACAGACAAAAAACCTTTGATCTGAATCTTGACAAAGCAATCTCCAAGAAAATTTTAGCTGCAAGAAGAGAAGTGCACTTTGCATATGAACAAACAAAAGGTGGATTGGTCGGGACCGTTGATGCAGTTACATTTGAATTAATAAAGAATGCCATCCCACACTACTACGAAAATATCATGCCAGACAATAGATACGCCAAAACAACAGACGATCAAGACAGAAGAGGACTCACAGTCAGTAAAGTTTTCAAAGTATTTAATAAAAATCTACATCAGTATACACTCACTCTTTATTACACAAACTGTAAGTTTCTGGTAAATGGTAAAGATGTCCACACCTTCATTACAACTGATATACCTGAAATACATAAAGTGATACAGGAAGTGATCCTTAATGGAGACAAAGTAGATCTCAAACGACTAAATGAGAAACTTGAAGAAGAACTGCATAAGCTGACTAGTCAATTAACACATGATCTGGCACCCCAAGATAATAATACAATGCACAGACCGTTAAATTATACTGATGAGGCGCAATGTAGCAAATGTAACAGAAATGTGCAATCACGAGCCATATACTGTGACAAGGGACACCACTGGGTACACTATAAATGTATCAAATTATCTGACACTGAAATTGAAGCAGCTGAAAAATTAAATGATAATGAGTATTATACATGCAAACTTTGCATATCTGACCCTCATGTTACCACACAATCATTGAATCCGGTGAAAGCAATTAAAAATGCATTTATAGAATCAACCTATTCATCTACTCAGTCAATTAAGAGTCATAATTGTCAAAATGGATTACAAGCACTGCTAGATGAGGAATTACATGCTGTCTGTAATATCTGTAACAAAATCATAGATGCACAGGTTGTGCGATGTTCATCCTGCACTCAACCATGCCACATCTCTTGTACATCGTACGATGGACATGAATACATATGCTCAAGCTGTGAAATTGACATTGATATATCAAAGGAAAGCAATAATAGCAGGATTGAGACCCTAGAAAAAGATCAAAACACTCAAATTAAAGAGCCTTATTCATCCTCAGTTAATCCAACTAAAACTATTCTAAGCAGTACCATCCAAAACGTACCAACAGAACATATCCATGTCATCGCTGAAAATCACAATTCTCAACCATCTGAATCTGAAATAGACATGCCAAAGAAAACAAAAGAAATTAAAATGAGTGAAATAAGACAAAGAGAACAGAAACTTAAGAAAAAGGAAGAAGAACTCAAAATAAGAGAAAAAATAAATGAAGAAATGCAAAATGAAAGAGTCTGGTTACAGTCATATGTCAGCAAATTGGAAATGAGAATCAATGAACTTGAAAAATCAAACAAAATTCTCCAAAAAAAATGTGATGTAAACACTCACAATGTTGACAACAATGATACTCAACAACAGCAGACTCACAACTGCAACTCTTACCAACAAAGCTCGGCTAACAAGCACATTGATCAAGCTGTCACAAAATTACATGAAAAAGTTTCAGTATTTATATTACAGCAAATGGACACTCAGTTTGATAAGATAATCAACCAATTCAATGAGAGCTCTGGCAGTCCACCTAACAACATTAACAATAACCCTCAAGGTCATGAACCATCAACCTATGAGGAGAGAACAAAAGTGGGAAACAACACGACTCTGGGATCATATATGACCCACAATACAACAACAAACACCACAGCAAAATTAACGACACAACCTCCTCCTACAACAAGACAAAATAATGACCAACCGCAAGTATCTCAACAACCTAGAAGGGTTGAGACTCCAAACCATATACCACCACCACCTACCTTTGGACAACCATTATTCTACAGTGATAAGGTTCCTATTGTGACAAATCAGTCAAGATACAGTGTACATAATATGAATCCAGCTGCTCATATAACACCAAATATCAATGATCTTCAATACAATCCTCTTCAACATGGCATGCTGAGACAAGGTTATCCAGTTGCCTCTAATTATATCCAAAACAACCCTAACTTTCCAGTCCAACAGAACCATTTTTTAGGGTAAGACCGAACCAACTATAATTTGTGCAACACATGATGAAGCCAGTTCACCACAAAAGAACCTTCAAATTTTATCTTTTAACTGTAAAAATGCAAAGACAATTTCCCCTTTCATGGAAAATTTTAAAAACAAAATGGATATTTTATTGCTTCAAGAACACTGGCTATTTGATCATGAACTTTATTTGTTAGACGAAATACACACTCAATTTTGCGGCAAAGGAAAAGCTGTTGACTCAGACAGTAGCACATGTGACTTATTTATTAGATCCCACAGAGGATATGGTGGAGTAGCTATTATATGGGATAGAACCATTGATCAATATGTAAAACCTTTAGACGATGGCAATAACAGAATTCAATGCATTGAGTTATCAATAAAAAAACCAGTGCTAATTGTCTCAGCTTATTTACCAACAAAGGCAGATAATGACAAATATGATGAATATAGCGAGTGTATCGACCAATTATTTGAACTTATCCAGAAATATGATACAACCCATGATGTTATTATAGGAGGCGACTTCAATGAAGATATATCCAAAACAAATAATTCAAGAAGAGCACGTAAATTAAATAAATTTATTGAAGAATGCAATATGAAAATAGATTTAAAAGGTCCAACGTTTATTAATGTAAAAGGAGTCGAAGTGTCTGAAATTGACTACTTCATATACAAAGTGAACAACTCTAGAAATCTCGAATCTACAAGGTTAGTTGATATACCATCCAATGTATCTGATCACTATCCAATCAAGGTCATACTTCCATGTGAACTTACTAAAAAGGACCCTTTAGAAAATAATATACAATCAAGAATCAGATGGAACAAAGTAGATACTGAAAGATATAGTGATATCATCAATAAACAAATTCCGGTATTATTAGAAAAACTTAATATTCAGGAAGACTCAATTACAAATAGAGTGGAAGAAACAATGGAAATACTTTCAGCATCAGCAAAGACATGTTGTACCCAAAAATCATACGGGAAAAACAAATTGAAGCTTAAAATATGGAATCCTCAAATAAAAGACAGTTTGCATCAAAACAAAACGGCATATAAAATTTGGAAAGATGAAGGTAGACCAAATGACCCTGATCATCCATCAGTTAGAAGGAAAAAAGAAACAAGAAGAGTTTTCAGATCTGAAATACGAAAAGAAGAAAACAAGCGTAAACATGTTGAAAGAGATAGAATAATAACTGCGAACACCCAAGATAAGAGACTGTTCTACCAGCTTGTAAAGAAGCAAAGAAACAATAAAAACATCTTTATCAATGACTTGCATGTTGCAAACAACAAATATGAGCATGAGGAAGTAATTGAAGGTTGGCATGAACATTTTAAAACCCTAGCTGAACCTATTTCAAATTCAACCTACGATGGCAAACATCAAGATCTCTGTGAAATGGACTATAAAGCAATAAAAACTATATGCGATCAAGTACCGCCTAGATCTGTATCAAGATCAGAACTCTTAGAAGCCATTAAGGCAATTAACACTGGGAAATCTGAAGATATTTTTGGATTATCAATTGAACATATATTATATGCAGGAGATGACTTCACCGATTATCTGCTGATTTTAGTCAATATCATACTCCAAAACAAATTAATACCTGAAATTATCAAATTAGGACTACTTTCTCCAATATTCAAGAATAAAGGCAACAAAAATGAATCTAAAAACTACAGAGGAATTGTAGTATCTACCTATACTATGTAAAATTTTGGAATATATTGCAAGAATTAATTTTAGACCAGTTTTATTGAAGAAACAATCACCATTACAAAGAGGATTCACCCCGAATCCATCGCCCTTAAATGCAGCGGTTATATTTGAGGAAGTGTACAGGCAATATAGTGACAAAAATAGTCCATTTTACATAGCCTTACTAGATGCTAAATCAGCATTTGATGTTGTCATTATAAATATGCTGATGAGAAAACTGTTTCTATTAGATATTGACCCAACAACCTGGTCACTAATTGATGATCTTCACTTGAACACAAGCTGTAACATCAAATGGAAAAACCAGCTGTCAAAAGAATTTAAAGTACACCAAGGAGTCAAACAAGGGGGACTATTGAGTGCTGACTTATATAAATTATATATTGAAGACTTATTATCTCTATATGAAACATCAAATCAAGGATGTATGATCGGACACATCAATATTAATGCTGTAGCATGTGCAGATGATATCGCAGTCTTGAGCGACAACCCTTATGATTTACAAATTTTAATCAACCATGCTCTGCAATATAGTCAATTGCATCATTACACGTTACAACCACAAAAAAGTGTAATCATAGAGGTGGATAACAAATCTAGAAAAGCTACCAATCATAATTGTGTTTATAACCTGAACAATCAAGAAATGCCGAATGTTACAAGTTCATCACATTTAGGTATAATTCGATCAACATCAAGAATGAGATCAGAAACACTTCATGTTGAACAAAACACAACAAAAGCACGTCGCACTGCATATAGCCTGCTTTCAGCTGGATTTCATGGCACCAATGGGCTGGACCCAGTAACATCAATATCTATCTACAAAACATACATTCAACCAGTTCTCACTTATGGTTTAGAAATACTACAACCAGGTCCATCAAGCATGACTAAATTAGAGAAGTTCCAAAAATCACTACTGAAAAAAGTCTTATCGCTTCCTCCAAACACCCCAGATCCAGCTATTTACATCATATCGGGTGTACTTCCAATTGAAGCATCAATTGACACAAAATGTCTAACCCTGTTCAACAATATATGCAGACAGGATGATAAATCTGTGGAGAAACAACTTGCATATAGACAACTACATATTGAATTAGACAGTAGTAACAGCTGGTATGTTATTACCAAAAAACTTTTATATAAATATGGATTTAGTGATATTTTTCAATTCTTGGATAATCCACCAAGTAAATATGAATGGAAGAAATTGATACAAAAAAAGACGGATTCATACTGGGTTCAAAGAATAACTCATGATTGTACATTCTATTCCTCACTGATTCATCTTAACTGTGATACTTTTTTACCGAGAAGTTGCCATCCAATCATTGATTTGGAAAATGACAACAATCCATCAAAAGGGGCATTATCAATAGGAATTAAACTTAAAATGGTCACTGGTACATACATGACACAGGCTAAACGTGCAAGTTTTACCAAGCATGAATCGCCGACGTGTAAGCTATGTGATCAAGACAACGAAGATATAGAACATCTGCTACTTAAATGTAAAATTTTGGAAAATATACGTCAGCCGTTCATTAAACAACTAGACGACCTGCTGATAAAGGAAACAACAATATCGTTTCACAACATCAATACAGACTCCAAATTACAATTAATTCTGGACTGCTCGAAAATTAACGAACTTCAAACAGATATAATTTTAAATAAGAAAGTTGAGCAGAACTGTGAACTTATATCTCGAAAACTGTGTTTTACCCTTCATTCCATTAGAGCCAGAACGATAATTCAACACAAAGAGAAAAAGAAAGTTAAATTAAAATTATAACAGCTGTGATGTAAACCATCCAAAAAGTATGAAGATATTTAGTAAGCGTGGGTTCCACCACACTATACTACTATATCAAACCTGAAAATGAACGAATATTATAATAGCATAGTAAGCGTGGGTCACTCCACACTATACTGTACGATAAGACGATTAAAGCCGCCAGTAAAAACTACGGTGAAAAGGATTTCTTCTCACACCTATTTAGACTAGAAGATAAACATTGAATCGTGTGTGAATGGAATTTTGTGTACAAAATAAAAGAAAAACTGTATATATTGTGTACATACAACTGTTTATTTCTTGATGGTGGAGGTTGATTATTACTACTACTCCTTTGGAGGTTGTCCTGAAGGACGGAAGAAGATTCAGCGGTAAGGTAAGGTAAGTAAGGTAAACTTAACATCATCATCATGCACATAAATGTTGATAACAATAATATGAAATAGTATCATTAATTTATCTTCTCTCACTCTTAATAGCCACACCCTGCACAAAGAATAGGAAAGTTCATTTAAAACTTTTAAGGGCATACGATACAGTTTTGAACCTGTTTTTACAAGTTGATGAAAATTTGCATGTAGGCTATTTTTTACCTGATTAAATTAAATATGTCATAAAAAATATACCTTCATGTGCTACTTTTTGAGTAAAATGAGGTCGAAATTTTGTATATTTGCTCAAAATTCAGATTTGTGTCCGTATTTTCTTTTTCGAAAGAACGACGTAACTTTTTTTCTTTAAAAGATAAACACGTACAAATTGTTTTTTGTTAAATAATCGGTAATTTCTGTATTTTATAAGTATCATTAAAAATTATGCAATTTTTATTTCGAAATAACTCTATATTTATCAAATGTTAATGAATAGAGGAAAAACGTCATTTTTTGCTGCATGTTTATTAACATTTAAAAAATTGCGCTATTTACAGTTTTATAAAATTTGGGTCACATAATCTCCTTGCAAAATGAAACAAATTGCTATTTTAAAAAATAGGGGTCCATGCACTTGTTTTCAAATTAAATCAGTTTGAATGATAAAAATCAGTCGAAAAATGCATCTTTTCCCGATATGTCATAATTTGACGTCGCGAAAATAACATTTTATGTTAGCAACGTCATTACCTTCCCTGTAACTGTATCGTATGCCCTTAAGGAATGTCTCTTATTTTCTGGACATCCTCAAACATTATAAAAGTAACATTCATAACTTTTTTACTTCAATTTTTTTTTAAACTATCAAACAATCCAACAGAAGTTACACAGACCAAAAGGCAAGGTTAGGTTCTAATGAATTTCAAATTAGAACATGACCCCAATCATTATCAAACTGACATACATTCAAATTGTCAAGACGGAATTCCTAACCAATAAAATGTATCCTTGAAAAAGTTAATTATAGGATGAAATATCAACTTCACATTACTTCTGGTTTAAAAATACAAGCAGAAGTCAAAAAAGGTTCAATTTTATGGGTTTGTGGGTTTAATTTCATCAAAATCAAAACAAAATGTCAATTTCCTTTATAATGATACTTTGGACATTTACAATTGGACTCACTAGTGCAGTCATGTACATAATACCATACAAATCACATTCAATAGAAACAAATAAAGGTTTGCTAAAAAAAAAGGTATTGATAATGACACTACTGCTCATAGGAGGCCCGAGAACACAGTTATTTCGTAGTGCATTTCTTTTAGACAATAAATTCAAATTAAAAAAATCGCACCTGCTCTTTCTCAAAAAGATTTTTACAGTGTAGTGTACTACCAGTGAGACAAATAATATCAAAATTATAGAAACTTCTACCAGCTCTAACTCAAAATATTGACAATTCTGTGTTAAGGGGGTGTAAAATTCAGTTTGACAGCTTCAGACGTGCTAAAATTTGACCTTTTAGAACTGGACCAATTTACTTCTTAACATAAAGATTCAGCACCCAATTTTTTTTTTACATGTAATTACATCCCCCTACTTGATATTTCATGCATTTAATATCAAGAAATAAATTGGGAAAGTGTATCAAATAAGACATGCAAGTTATACACTGTTTACACTAGGGACTATATTCGTAGACAACGAAAACCAAAGGACGATAACTGTGTCCTTGGACCTAATAGGACAGAAAGACTTGACCAATCTTTATAAAACTTTGCATAACCTAAGCTTAGGCAATTGTGAGATAGGTTGCCAAGTTTCATGGCCATATGACATATATTAGAGACACTAGGGTCATTTTAATATAGACATTTGAATGTTTATTTTTGACGTGTAAATCAAATATCTTCAACTGTCAAGATTTTGGCCTTAAAATTTTAAATTTTGCAAAAATTTGCTTTTTAAATGCTCTTGAATATCAAATATTAAGTATTAAAAGCATCTGAACACTCTTTTATTTATCAGATGTATTGTAATTATTCCAAAGTTAAATTTATATAAGCCTATGCCTGAAAATAGAGATTTTCCAATTTAGGGACGCCTTATATAAATATGCATTTTTCTCAGCCAATTTGAAGATTTTGAAGTTTTTTATGCCTAATTTATTCTTTCATATATATAAAATGTACTTTAAATGTATAGAAAAGTGTCAAAAAGCATACCACATGAGTATAAAATGGTCTTGGGCCATGTAGTACTGAGAATTATTTAGAGTCGATTTAGGCGGTAGCCCATATTGACATATAAAAATGCACACAGAAGCTATTAGAAATGAAAATGTGTAACTTTTTGCTCATTTCTATGCTAAGGCGTTATGATACAAGAAGTCTAATTGCAAAAGGACTCTTGCATTTAATTTTTTTAGAAACAATATGGTCTGATGGCCAGTTTTTTCACTTTTCAATGGAAAACTTGCATTTAGTTTTAGCCTTAATAGGCATAAAGTTGGACCACTTACTATCATACAGAGAAAAAAAATGGTAGCCTATGAAAGGAGTAAGGTGTACTGAGTATAATAAAGTGCTTTTTTTACAGATTTAGTGAAATATTTGTGATGGACTACAGATTTGATGTACAAAGCTCTTCACATTTTACATACATCTATTAGGCCGTTTAACCATGGCCGTGAATACAAATATCTGCACTTTTTTTCTGTGATAATCTACTTTTCTCTATATCCAGAGTTCACAAATGGTTAATTAAATTTGATTTAATCATAGAAACACAAATATCAGGAACAAAAAAGCTGTCAGATAGAAAGTCAGCATGCCTCTTAGCCATAAAATGTAAACTGCTTTAAAATGCTTATTATAGCCGTAGAATGCCAAAATGGCAAATTTTAACAGAATTTCTGTAAACCAAAGATGTAAATCCTTTACTTTGATTGAGTTTGACAAACTGAAACCAGCAAATCATTCAGGAAAGTTGCCAAAGTACAGAATCTAGATTTCAGGAATCCATCTCTTAGGCCCGAGAACACAGTTATTTCGTAGTGCATTTCTTTTAGACAATAAATTCAAATTAAAAAAATCGCACCTGCTCTTTCTCAAAAAGATTTTTACAGTGTAGTGTACTACCAGTGAGACAAATAATATCAAAATTATAGAAACTTCTACCAGCTCTAACTCAAAATATTGACAATTCTGTGTTAAGGGGGTGTAAAATTCAGTTTGACAGCTTCAGACGTGCTAAAATTTGACCTTTTAGAACTGGACCAATTTACTTCTTAACATAAAGATTCAGCACCCAATTTTTTTTTTACATGTAATTACATCCCCCTACTTGATATTTCATGCATTTAATATCAAGAAATAAATTGGGAAAGTGTATCAAATAAGACATGCAAGTTATACACTGTTTACACTAGGGACTATATTCGTAGACAACGAAAACCAAAGGACGATAACTGTGTCCTTGGACCAGGAGAAAGAATTTGCCATAAGACAATTCTCAAGTTCATTTCTTCAATGGATCTATAAACTTACTTTAGAAATTATCATTAAAACAACACGTATTCTGATACATGCATATATATGTTAAAAAAATAATTTGTAAAAAATTCTTTAATGACAGATGAAATTCAGAGAAAACAATTCTAAAGAAATATATATCCATAGAACTTTTACAAGTAAATACATTTTAAAGGTGACAAGCAAAATCTGTTTTCAAGGAATTTTATAAGTGCGCTATCAGTTAAACCCCTTATTTTAATTTCGTTGACTGCTTTCTGTGACCAACCTTGATAAACATCATCGCTTTAATTTTTTAATTGTCTGCATTTTAATTTTTAGAATATTCTAGAGGTGTTAAATTAACTATTCTAAATAAAGACACACAGACATTTAAATTTCTTCATATATGCCATAAAACTAAAGGGTCTAGTTGTTGCCTTTTATAATAAAATAATTGATTAATTTTATAGTTCCTAATGAAACAGATATTGTCTAGTTTCTGGCTGCAACGTTTCTATGTTCAATATGAATATGATAAGCATATCATATTATCTTAGCCAACAGGATTGAAAATACAGATAGAAAGATGATAATCATGAATAATCCCCTGCTGCATAATTATACTGTGTAGCCTGTGTTAAAAAATATCATATTAAGCAGGGTGTCAAAATACTCAGGTTGTTTTTGTTGCAAGAATAGGCATATTTTCAAACCCTTAAAATGTGTTGGATAAAGCAGGATGTTGGAATACTCATCAGGTATGGGATTAGGCAGGTTGCACTATATCAGTAAAAATAAGTTTTGTAATCCTTGTACAGACTTTCCTACAGTCATTGACTTGTTTGAAGCTTGTTGAGTATGCATGCAGAAAGTAATACAGTGAAACCTTTCCAAACTGATCATCATCTACTAGCTTGGTGCGAGCATCTTGTAATCAAAAATAAAGATTTGTTTACAGCATGCTGCAAGCTTGTGACTAACATAATATTAAGTCTAGAATGCATGCAGTTGGCTTGCAAAAAGTGCTGTATAAATTATCATCTGCTATCATGCGGGAGCAGTTTTCAATTATAGCAATATGATGATTGCTTGTAGCATGCATGGGTCAACCTTGCAAGTTGCCGTAGTGATGAGCAAGTATGCAGTTTGGTTTGAGTTTTGCTACACCATGTTCATTTTCCTTCCATATTCCTATTTTTCACAGCATTATAGGGTTGTATTTATCAAACAAGATTATAAAATTCCAGTGAAAAACTTTAAAATTAAATTGTTATCGGTAATTTCAAACAGTTGAATTTAAAACCCAGTTAAAAGTCAATAAATCTATTACTTACAATAATTTAACAATAGCAAGCAATAGCTGATAGCCCAGATAACTTGGGTAAGAGTAAATTGATTTTTTGAAATAAATCTAAAATATATATTGAATTCAATTTACCTACCCCTTCAACATAAATTTTCTGAATCAAAACAATTTGATACCTAAGTTTTAGTTTTCAGAAAGTGATAATTTAATTTAAAATTCTATTGTCAGAGTTTGCTCTCCATTTTTTTTATTATTTATTTCAGTGTGTACATTTAGATCATGGATATTTTCAATTGTCAAAACAGCTATCCTGTCCACTTTTCCTCATTTCAGATCATTTAAGGCATTCCTAAATGCTACTCATCACTATAGGTTTTTACGCTAAACAAACAACACAGGAAATGCCACTTAAGTGGAGCAGGAACTATTTTAACCCATCAAGAGAACCTGTCTTTGCACTTGTAGCCAGGGGGGTTGAGGGGTTCTTACAAACTCCCCTTGAAAACAAATAAGCACTGCATGTTGAAGTCAATGTGTCACCGAGGGCCAGTGTGGCATGCTTTTTGCTAGGGGGGACTAACTGTGCATGCTCGACCCAAGGGACAGGGGGTCAGTCCATAAATAGACTTACGACAGACAAGTGGCAAAGTTAATACTCTAAAACGTTTAACAATTTAATAAATAACAATATATACCAAAGATAATTCCAAATAATTAAAACAAATGCACTACATACATGTGACAGAGTTGTCAAGCCACAACTGGAGATTTGGAAATTTTCAGCTGGAGTTTGGGCATCATAACTGGAGATTTTTTATCAACCTTTTTATCGACATACGCAAGATTTTTTACCGACATATGCAAGATTTTTTCGTGTGTGTTTAAACTGCATATCTTCCTTTTTTTGTTAAAATACAACAATGATTCCATACCTTCAAGCACCAACATAGCCATTTTTACCTAATAAAATAGAAGATAGGGGGGGGGGGGGGTCAAATATTTATTCCTCATAATTTTATATAGTTCAAGATACAGTGATCAGCCATCATACATAGTTTGCAAAAATTACATCTGCTTTAGCCACATTGTCAACTTTTGTACCACTACTGAACATGTTTGTAACAGAAGGTGTTGAATTGATAAAGTTGTGGGCTTTCTGTTGGGTAGCTGTCTACATATTTTTGGTCAAGTAATTAGGGCCACCATAGTCAGCTTTGCATGAAGTGTATTAAGCATGGTTTTGACCCTTGGCACTGGACTTGCATCATTTTTTAATTTGGCTATAGTGATATTGTGTCTTCTTTAATTTGATGCTGGGCAAGGACGTATGTTAGTTATACGTCCTTGTGCTGGGGTACAAGTACTTGGTGATAAGATACAGTTTGCATTTTGTCAAATTATAAGACGAACACACTTATTTAGGTTTTCTATTGGACCAGATAGAAGACATATCATATTTGAGTTGATTTTATTGTCTTTGGGGTTCATTATAAACTAAGTCTGTTCCATGCTTTCAACAGCATCAAAATTTATTAAAGTCGATGTTTATACAACTATTCCATTGTCAGTATCACTTTTAATCATCCAGACATGTTTATTTAACTAGCTAGTTGATTACTAGGTAAATGCCAATCATCTTTTATTGTTGTATATACAGTCTAATCCTTAACACCTTCATTGATTACTCCAGGCAATTTTTATTTACCTTTTTGACACAAATCCATTACAGGAAACTTCCGATTTTCTCGGACTTTTCCCATATCAATTTAGAGTTTCTCGGACTTTTTCCCTGTCTGTATCTATTTTGTAAACAGAAATGTCTACTCAAAATTTTTCGAGATTGACATTTTCAAAAAGCGGAAGATTTCAAATTTTAACGGGAGGGACGGAAGAGGGTCTGAAAAGCGGGAGATTTTAACTCCCGCCGGAAGAATCACATGTATGGTGGCACTAAAGAATTTAAATGTCACTGTTCGTAAGAATTGTCTAATCACTGTTGTATAATCACTAGCTGGAATTGTTCGAAATGCACTTGTAAGATGAAATTGTCCAAATAGTTATATTCCTAAGTTAGAACTTGCTCCAGGGTTGAAGGTCTTGATCCGATGAGTTGTTGGTCTTTCCTTTGTTGTCGGGTTGATGGCATTCCAATGTTTCAGATGATCGCTAGGCAATCTGTTGTTACTGATCGTTGAATAACCAAGACTGGAACAAGACGGTACTCTGCAGGATCACTCCAACTCCTTCGCGCTTCTAACTGTTGTAACGGTGACTGTGACTTAGTGCCGTATTAGAATTTCCACGAACTATTTATACCAAAACTGAAAAGATCTCAATGTGACAAGTAAATTCCTAATTGATTCGAGTTATAACATGAAATGATAAAGTAAAAATATGAATAGTAAATTAATTAAAGATTACAATTAAAGGATTTAAATGAGTTATCAAATGACATCTGTCTGCCTAATTAACAAATTGAACAATTACTGTAATTCTCAAAAACATATGTGACATATTTAATATTTCTAATTAGTTTGAAGGTAATTAAATTAAGATAAGTTCAATAAGAATTAAATAAGAAAACTGTAAATAAATATAATCCTTATGGAAAACAATCTTTTGATAACAAACTTATTCAAGATTAAAATTAGAATATGAAATTAGAAAAATGATAAAAATACTAAAAACAATTTTAAAAAACCTGAAAGGGAAAATGCACCTATGACATATTTCCCCCCGCTCTAAAATGTTTGTCCTCAAACATTATATTTATATCTAATCTATCAATGAACATAAAGATATGCAAGCAAAATAACATGTATAAATATGAAATCTAAGTCTTTTAACTATGTGAAACTTAATTTTTGAAAGAGGTTTGAAAATAATTTTGAAAGTACTGAAATAAGTTCATCAGGCTTACTTAGTACTGATCAATTACAAAGTATAGTTGATGAGACCATACTTTATAACGATCAACCAAAAGAAAAATACTAAATTGACCAATACAAAATTAGACTTGTTGATATAATTTATATATCTGGTAACTATGTACATGGACGTCCAACAATAAATTGATTGTTTACCTGAATTATATACATAAGACATTTGAAAAAGAAAAAAAATATATATATACATATATCTTAAGGATTGACTTGTGGTCTTCTAAATGAAATTAGACTGACTGATCCACAGTCCCTAAACACACAATGAGGAGATTTGACCTCTGTTACTAAAAAAATATACAATGAGGAGCTGATCTCCGATACTAAAAACAATGAGGAGCTGATCTCCGATACTAAAAACAATGAGGAGCATATCTCCGGTACAATATACAAATGAGGAGCTGATCTCCGGTACTTAAAACAATGAGGAGCTAATCTCCGACAAATTACACTGAGGAGCTGATCTCCGATACAAATAATACCCATTACTGAAGGTTATTACCTTTTAAGACATATCAAAGTTGATCTACACATATTACCAATCAATACTTATTTCACTATTATATTGATTTTCAAGTTTATTTAAAAAGGTGTCCATTAATCCATTAGGAGTATCGGCCATTAGTGCCCATTCTGGAGGTATATTCATGTTTTTGTAACTTATAAGGAACTCATCCTTGCCATCTTTGTTGATACACGCTTCAAAAATTGTTTCTGTTGTTGGTCCTGTAATGAAGGGTTTCTTGTCTCCATATTTAAACTTGTGTTTCATGTATTGCATACGTAGTTCATGCCTATGAATTTTAAATGCTTCTTTTCTTGTTTCTATGAATGTAGCTGCATGATCTTTAGCCATTGTCATTGGTTGCCATGCCTGTTTGTTGTGGTGTTGTACCAAAAAATAAGCTTCTTGATGAAAAAGTCTGACAGAAATTAATTTTTCCTTATCACAGTTGTTGATTGAATTTATATCAGTTTCTAATTCTGTTTGAGTTGCTGAATCTTTGGTAATCTTTGTCTGAGCAATATGATTAACATTTTCATCTGGCTTTTTGAAGAATTTGTGTTTTTGAAGTGGACGTTTTCTCTTTTTTCCACCCATAGTACGTTTTGCATGAAATTCTCTAACTAACCTGCATGGAATTTTGCATGTGAAATACCAATCTGTTTTTCTGGTCTTTTCTGTAAACTTTAGTTTGTAGTACAAAGTGCCATTTCCTCTTGCAGATGATATAATACAATCTATTTCATTTTCACTGAATGGTTTGCAGTTCCCGCGGTCACAATCTTTACATGATGGCCTTGTGTCTTTTATTGGTGCATTATTTCCTCTGACTAAAGTTGGTTGAGTATCTGGGACATTGTTATTATCTTGATTTTCTGGTTGATCTACCTGTTCATTGTTCCTCTCTGTTCGATCTTCTTGAATTTGCTGATTTTTGTTGTTGGGTTGAGGTATAGGAAGGTCTGGTTGGTCATCTAATTCATCAGGATCATGCTCATCCATGTTGTTTTCCATATTATTCGGAATATTTGTAGGTCTTGTTTCTGGATCATGATATGGTTTTAGTCTTTGCGCATTAACCAAGGATTTTACTTCTTTATTTGTTGCACAGTTCCTTAATTTATAGGTGTGATGTGGACCAAATCTGGTGATATAGTATGGACCAACCCACTTACGGTGTAGTTTTGGAGCTTTTCCAACTGGAATTGCTGGGTCTACGGGTACTTGTCCAAACTGTTTGTACTGGATGATATCAGTTAAATCGGGACACCTCTGTTGCTCTATTGCTAAATTTGGAAGCACAATGTTATTAATCCCTTGAATATGCTGAATGTTGTTCAAACTAGAAATGATTGAATCCACATTTTCACCTCCATAAAATAATGTTGCTTCTGTGTATTCCTTTTGACTATCACTAATTGAATATAAATGTTCTGATAATTCACTTGAATGTTCTGGTTCTGTGTTTGGATGATCTTGACGAGACAGAAAGTCTGCTGGGTTCTTATTTCCTGACCGATGCTGAATTTTGAAATTGTAGGCTTGAAGGAGAAGGCTCCATCTGCCTAAACGTCCATTGCAATCTTTGATCTTTTGAAGATATTTCACTGAAATATTGTCTGTAATAACAAGAAATTCCTGATTTGCTAAATAGTGTCTAAAATGCTGAATTCCTTCAACTAGTGCTAATGCCTCTTTGTCTGTTATGTGCCACTTCAATTCTGAGCCTCTTAATGTTCTTCCACCATAAGCGATAACATGTTCTCTTTCGTTTTGAATTTGACTTAATATGTAACCCATTGAATGTTCTGAAGCGTCTGTTGAAAGAATAAAAGGTTTGTCCATTTTTGGAAATGTTAGGATTGGAGCTGTGATCAGATTGTTTTTAAGGAACTCAAATGCAGTTTGGCAGTCTTGAGTCCATTTGAATCTCTGGTTTTTCTTTAACAATGATGTTAGTGGTGATGCAATCTTTGCATAGTCCTTAACAAATTTTCTGTAGAAATTAGCCATTCCTAGAAAGCTTTTCACTTGCTTTACACTAGCTGGTCTTGGAAAGTTTTTCACTTTGTCAACATTTTCTGGATTAACACGAATTCCATCTTTGGAAATTATATGTCCTAAATATTTCACAGTTTTTGTTCCAAATTTACACTTTTCTGGATTCAATTTCAATTTAGCCGCCCGGAGATTTGTAAATACTAATTTAAGATGATGTAAATGTTCCTCAAAAGTTTTTGAAAATATCAAAATGTCATCAATATACACTAATGCAATCTTGAAGTTAAGGTCCTTGAGCACTTTTGTCATGAGGCATTGAAATGTCATTGGAGAATTCATCATTCCAAATGGTAGACGATTGAATTCATACACTCCTTTATGTGTTATGAATGCACTCTTGTGTTTGGTTGCCGGATCTAGTGGGACCTGCCAAAAACCTGACTTTAAATCGAGCGTTGAGAATATTTCAGCTTGCGAGTCTGCTAGAGTGTCGAATACATCTGTCATGTGTAAGATTGGAAATGATACTGGCTCAGTAATACGATTGAGTGATCTGAAATCCACACATAGGCGAAATGAATTGTTTGGCTTCTTTACAAGAACAACAGGACTGTGCCATGGTGATTGGGATTCCTCTATGATGCCATACTTTTCCATTTCATCTAGTTGTTTTTCTAGTTCTTCACGCATTTTTGGAGTTTGACGGTATGGTGCAGCACTAACAGGTTTTGAATTGTCAGTATAGATTGGATGATAGTGCATATCTGTTTGTCCAAGTTCACTTAAGTCCTTTGCAAAGATGTCTCTGTTTTTCTCCAAAAAGTTTTTAAGTTGAAATCTTTGTCTTTCAGAAAGTTCACATTTATCTAAATCAAGGTTAAGATCAAATTTTGACTTTGTACTTATTTGTTCACTTTCAGGTTGGTTATTAACATGATTAATTTCAGCACTATTAATTTCCAAAAATTTCTGAATATTGTCTGAATGGACTGGAACGGCTTTAACAATCTTAGTTCTCTGTGGGAGCACTATTTCTTGATTTGTTGGATTTAACAATCTGTATGTAACAAGTCCTTTGTTGACATTTGATATGGCTTTTGCACCTGCTAAACAATGTAACTTTGATAAGTCTACTTTTGGTTCCAATAAAAGTGTTGTTCCATGTTTAAATCTCTCCATACGCAATGCGAGCACAATTTCACTATGAGGTGGAATAATTGTTTCTGACAGAGTTTCTGCAATTCCTATCTGTGAGGTAATCTCTGTACTGGTTTCCACTGACACTGAATGAAGGTTAACGAATGATTCTGAATTATGGTGACCTTCACATTCCTGAATTGTGATCGTCATTTTACCAAAATCAGTTTTCACTTGATGTTCTTGAAGAAAGTCTATTCCTAAAATAATTCTTGCGTGAATTGTTTCAAAAACTCTAAATTTCTGTTGGATTTTAAAT
This sequence comes from Mytilus edulis, assembly GCA_019925275.1. Classification (NCBI taxonomy): domain Eukaryota; kingdom Metazoa; phylum Mollusca; class Bivalvia; order Mytilida; family Mytilidae; genus Mytilus; species Mytilus edulis. The sequence goes on from CM034355.1 coordinate 56,329,376, forward strand.
TTTCCAAATGTTAATTGTAGCATGGTTTCTCCTAGTATTGGATGTACTTCACCACATACTCCAACAGCACTGAATAATGAGGATCTTTGAATTTTAGCATTAGGTTTAACTTTATGAAGCACATGTTTGCTGATGCAGCTGAAGGCAGCGCCACTGTCTATTAAACACTTTTCTGATTGATCTTCTATTGTTAGATTTATAAGGTTTCTTTGCAATGAGGCTGTGAACTCGAAGTCTGGCTCTTGATCTGTGATTGGAGATAAGGCAGCACATCTTGGTTGTCGACAGCACCATCCTTTCTTATATTTTCTTCGAGCCATTATTTCACCATGTACATTAAAGATCTGAAACTAAATGAATATTTGATAAGCCTAATATGCTTAAATAATACAAATAGCCATTCTTTACAATTAAGAAATAAAAATTATGATACAAAATGAGCTCTGAAAGCTGATTCTAGTAATTAGCATTTCTTAAATGTCTGCTTTTAAACTAATAAAATCTGACTAAGAAAATAAGACTAATGTACTTATCTTATGACAATTCTGTTGTAGAATCTGATCTTTTCCATTAGACTGGTCTTTATGTTGAAGCTGGTTCACACAATTTGTTGAATTTTGATTAGAATAAAAATTTTGAAATTTGTTTTAAAACATAACTATGCCACTGTCATAAAAGTCAATAGAACTTGCCCGAGTCACTCCGCCATATCTGTCACCGAGGGCCAGTGTGGCATGCTTTTTGCTAGGGGGGACTAACTGTGCATGCTCGACCCAAGGGACAGGGGGTCAGTCCATAAATAGACTTACGACAGACAAGTGGCAAAGTTAATACTCTAAAACGTTTAACAATTTAATAAATAACAATATATACCAAAGATAATTCCAAATAATTAAAACAAATGCACTAAAGAATTTAAATGTCACTGTTCGTAAGAATTGTCTAATCACTGTTGTATAATCACTAGCTGGAATTGTTCGAAATGCACTTGTAAGATGAAATTGTCCAAATAGTTATATTCCTAAGTTAGAACTTGCTCCAGGGTTGAAGGTCTTGATCCGATGAGTTGTTGGTCTTTCCTTTGTTGTCGGGTTGATGGCATTCCAATGTTTCAGATGATCGCTAGGCAATCTGTTGTTACTGATCGTTGAATAACCAAGACTGGAACAAGACGGTACTCTGCAGGATCACTCCAACTCCTTCGCGCTTCTAACTGTTGTAACGGTGACTGTGACTTAGTGCCGTATTAGAATTTCCACGAACTATTTATACCAAAACTGAAAAGATCTCAATGTGACAAGTAAATTCCTAATTGATTCGAGTTATAACATGAAATGATAAAGTAAAAATATGAATAGTAAATTAATTAAAGATTACAATTAAAGGATTTAAATGAGTTATCAAATGACATCTGTCTGCCTAATTAACAAATTGAACAATTACTGTAATTCTCAAAAACATATGTGACATATTTAATATTTCTAATTAGTTTGAAGGTAATTAAATTAAGATAAGTTCAATAAGAATTAAATAAGAAAACTGTAAATAAATATAATCCTTATGGAAAACAATCTTTTGATAACAAACTTATTCAAGATTAAAATTAGAATATGAAATTAGAAAAATGATAAAAATACTAAAAACAATTTTAAAAAACCTGAAAGGGAAAATGCACCTATGACAAATGTTCTAATTGAATTATAACTGTTAAAATTGATTATGATTGTAACGAAACCCCCCACCTCTGAAAAATTCCTGGCTACAGGTTTATGTCTTCAACCCTGGATTTTGTTTAGGATTATTTCGTTCAACATTTTTCGTTTTGTGTTTTAAAATAGTGAATTGTTGTCTATCTTCTGTTTACTTTTGGCCATCATGCTGTCGTTGATTTTTGGTTCTTAGTTGCCCCATCTGTGTCTTCTCCAGAGTACTTCAGGGCTATTACCTACATGGACGTCATGGAAAGTACAAATGTGGATTTCTTATAAAACACCTTTATTTTTGCCAAGTACGATTCACATTCCAGTTTACAGTTCTAAAGATAACAATTTTATGTGTAAAGTTTATTGATGACAGCAGATTAGGACGATGGCCATAGCTAATCCAACTTGTTGTGTAACCTTTTTCAGGCCAGATTAGCTTAAAAGATTGGTCTGAATAAATTCAAAGCATGAAGGTGTATCATCAATTGCACATAAACCAGTAAATAAATAGTTTAACATTTTAATATCCAGGTCTATAACAAACATATGGCTTTTTGTCCATTAGTGTTAAACAGTCAATTTGTAAAAATCAAAGTGGCCTCTTTCTCATTTGATTTATTTTTAGATGACACCTTCAAATTAATTTCACATGAATGGAACATGTGACCTAAATAGAAAAATAACAATGCATATAACAATGCATATTATCTTAACCAATTAAAATTTTCATCTGACTTCACTAAATAATTAGTTACAAATTAAATATCAAAATAAATAGTTACCCTGATTGAGCACAGGTTTTCCACTAACATACTCTTCAGAGTTTATTGTTTTACCTGACTAAACACATGTTGAATACAATTGAATTTTTCTTCCTGCTTCACGGGAAGACAAAATAGAAAGGGAAGTAACTCTGAAATGTTATATATTTATTTCTAATAAAAAATACTCTGGATTGTGTGAGAAAACATTGTTAATAACAAAGGCCTAAACTTTTTTTTTTGGGGGGGGGGGGGGGGACCTTTAAAATTACGAAACCTCTGATAAAAACAACAAAGATATTCAATTGTCGAATTGGAAAAAAAATTTGTGAATTCTAGATAAATTAGCCTTGATCAAAGTACATCCACTTACAAAGCAGCAAGCAATTCCCAAAGACAATTATGATATTAAAAAGTATAGAAAGATCTACTTTGATATACAGAAATGTCTATAGATTTATAAGTCAGTTCATTCTAAATGTTCTATGTCTATAAATGTTTTATCATGACATTTATTCTAATATTGATTTTATATACAAATCAAAATTCCTAGGGGAACAAATATTTCCAAAGCTTTATGGCCATATTACAGACACATTATATTTTCACACAGTATATATGTCGTAAAATAATCCTAACATAAAAAGATTAACTGCATAAAATTTAAAGTACCAGTAGTATATTTGCTCTCAAATTTATCCTTCAAGTTCTACATAAAAATTATCTATGTCAATATAACATTTCAAATTTTAAAATGCCATCCAGAATAATGTCAGTGGTTGCATTATGTTATATCATTTATTTGGTTATTTCTGCATTGGCGAGTTTAGTGTCAATTGTTTTATTGTCAACTTTTAAGGACTATTAATTGATTGATATATTATATAGACCTAATGTCTGTTCTTAAAGACTGTATGATTATCTCTTACTAGATGTTTTTGGTTGTTTGTGATGTTGGATTGCTTTCATATTGTATCTCCCTTTTAATACAATATATATCAACAAATTGAAAGGAATAACTGCCTCAAATTAAATAGATGAAAACTTAAAAAAAACTAAATTTATTAAAATAAACAAGAGTAGATATTAATTCATAAAAACCTTCACAATTTGTAAAGAAATTTTTTCAAAATACAAAAAAGTGCAACATAGCACATCTGTGAAAGTTTTGTTTAAAATGAGTCAGTGGTTTAGACAATATTGTAGATGTTAGAATTAAATATCCCCTTTTTATATGATAGAAGCTATATATTTTAGTCCTTGTTTTGTAAGACAAATCATTGGAACAAAAAATATAAGATCAGAAATGTTATATACCAATACACTACACAAAACTCACTGACTGTCAATGCATACTCTCAACTGACTGACTTCAGAAAATGTCCATGTAATTTTCTGTTCAAGTTACTTACCTTTTTGTTTCTGATTAACTTTAAATTTTTTCACATTCATCTTTTTTTTTTAAATCCAAATCATAGAACTTACGGAATATGCATGCCAAAAATACATTTGTTTATAGCTTTCTTTGAGCAACCAGTAGATTCCAGCAATTCAACAGAGCTGAGATTGCTTTCAGACAATCAAAATAAATATTTCAGAGAATAAATTGCATGACTTATTGTACCAGACATGCAAGAACTTAAATTATGAATGAAAAACAAAAAAGTCTGAGCTTTCTACTCATATAATCTTGTATCAATGATCTATTGTTGAATCATTGATGATGCAAATATCATGATGCTAACAGACTCAGATTGACAGAAAGATCTTTTTAATATCATTTACGAGAACCAATTTGTAAATTGACTTCATACATGTATGTATGACATAATGTTAAATCAACAAAAACACGTTTTATTTTAAATTTGTATTCATGGTAAATGCCACCTCAAATTTCCTCATCAAGACAATCGCAATATTATTTGAATTTAAAGCTATATTTGCTCAAAACTATAAACATTATACACAGCACAAAAGCATCAGAATGCTTTTTTTACAATTATTCTCAAATGCAGGAGCAGGGAATATTCAAGCCAGTAAACAATAACTAGATTTTAGGCAAGATATAGAAATGTTTCTTTATCGTTTTGTTCTTTTTCATTTCAAAATGGCAATGCTATTCACTGTGCATAATCTATATAAAAAACTTTTTGCTTTCCTATTGCCATGTCTTCAGTCTGATAATAAAATTGAGAATGTTTCTGCCCATTTAGCCTACTGCACTTGCACCATACTAACAACCTCTCACAAAATGGCCTAAAACTGAAGAAATTATTTCATACAGGTACTTGGAAAAACTTTTAAGCCAACTGGTTATACTATGCAAGGCTAATACAAGATACAATAAGCTTATTCATAAACGTAAAGACCATCTCCTTGAATGATCTGATTCATTCCTTATCAAAGAACATACAAAACTGTATATTACTGATTTTTAAGTTATATCAATGTACAATGTTAAAACATGCAAATGTTTGTCCTCAGGCCAAGGGTAAGCAGGATTTAAGTAAGTGCTTGATATTATTGATGAGTGTCCTATGAGAGGGTCTTCAGAATTTATCAAACTCTTTACTTGTTTACAAACTGTATTATCTAACCTCAATTATTATCAATACATATTTATGATTTCACATGTACATATATACATGCTGCGTGAGTTAATCAAAATCATAAATTGAAATATCTATTCAATGCATATGCACATAAATCAAAGAATTAAAGTTTCTTCAAGTTCTTAATCAGTGATTGATAAACAATATAATCTTTAAAAGTACATTGAAAAGAAGTATCTTGTTTATAGATATTTGTTTAACCTGTGAACAAGGAAGAAAAGTGAGGCCCAATAAGCTTTTCTCTTGTTTTGTATCTAGTACAAAAATATCTATATTCAGGAACATTGTAAATATATAACACTATAATATGAGACTGTTAGTGAGTCCATGCAAAAAGGTACTAAAAATGAAAAATTTCAGGAATTCTCAAAGTGTGCACAATTGTTGGTAATAAGTAGACTTGCGTTCCATAAAATTAACAGTTAATTTTCCTCATACAATTAAGTTGTAAGGTATACACACCTTTCATTTTAGCAGTTGGGATAAGGCTCTTGCTTACAAAGCAGAAATCAGTGCAGTTTAATGTGTTCATTTATTCAAATCCTGCACAAGGAAGATAAATTTATATAATATTAAACAACTCATTTTAATTCAATTATAATTTCAAAAACCCAAGATGACATCATTTTTGCATTTTCCCTATTTTGTTCCTTTCTTGCATTTAGTAGAGACGATATAAACTGTTGACCTTTTCTCTCAATGGTGTCGTAAAATGGGTTTATTTTAGTGTGAAGTATGATTCCGGGTGACAAAAGGACAAAAATTCAGATATTTTCAAAGTTTTTTCGGTCTTGACATTTTTATGAATGTTTTCATTTATACCAACTTTCACAGATATTATATTTTAAAGAACTTTATAACATTAATTGTATCCTGTAAAGCTTATCAAAACCACTTTTTGTACCTTTTTCACATGGAGTGCATGGCTCATATAAATTTATGTTAAGTTTTAAAATACTTAGCCATTATCTTTTATTTTTCATAGAATAATGACATCGGACAAGACCCAAAAATAGGGCATCATGAGAAAACTTTGCAACAAACAGCAATTTGAATATGATCTCATTTCTTGTGAAAGCACATAATATTAAATATTTTTACTATAAACAGGATACCCTGAGACGAGTTTGTCTTCTTTACCGTTATTGTTGGAGTTTATCTATATCTTTAATAAATCATAATTGGACGATTGACTATTACAAAAATCTCACATTTCATTGCATGTATTGAGGATACATAATTTTATAATCTGGGTTTCCAAATGACAAAAGGAATAATCTTTTCAAAAGAACATAATGAACAAGGAAGTAATTTAAATTACTGAAAAATTAAATTTCTGCAAAATGGAGGAAACAATCTAAATCAGTTTAAATTCTCTCCATACAGAGGATCATACAATACAATGTTCCAAGGCTTGTGTTTCCTATCAGGAATTCCTAGATTAGAAGGTTGATGCTAACATAAAGACTATTTAACAAATAGTTCTTAATCAATTGTAAAGTTAAAAGCTTTATTGATACAATAATCAATTTTGAATGCCAATTATGGAATTTCCATGTTACATGAGACTATAAACCTTTTGTTTATATAGTCAGAATCCTGTTCTTCTTTCCTTGTTCATGACATTTTTTTTTTTATTGCTTCCCTGATCATGCTGATGTCTTCTTATTTTTGTAACTTTTCATCATTATTTTTCAGGACTACAATTTGAATGTTTCAACTCACTTTCAAGATAAGCCCAACTGAATGGTAAAACTAAATTTTGTTAATTAAAACTAACAAAACAAATTTTTACTTGCCAATAGATGGTTCCAAGAACTTTCATGTACTGGTTACAAAAAAGTAAAATAATAACAAGAATGCATGTGATGCTGCCACTTTATGGTTGTGTTAAGCATGTCCAGCAGGTGTAATTCAAAAGATCAGAAAATGAAATGTAGGTGTCTGACAGATTTCCACTTTCCCGATCAAGAAAATTTAGTTAAGCTATTACATATATGAACAGGTGTTGAAAATATATAAATTAACATTTATTACAGGAAAGGCACAGCTAGGCAACTCATAAAAATTCTATGTTTATACTGTTGCAATTTTTTAGAAGAAAGGTATGTAACAATATGACAACATTCAAACAACACAAAAATCCAGAGTTATGTAACCTTAATTCAAATAATTTATGTTGCTAATGACTAATAGTTGATATTTTTTTATGAAATCAATAGTAATACTTGTACTTTAATGATTTCAGATAGCAATGCAATAAAATGCTTGAACCCCAAATTATAGAGCTGATGCATTTCTATTGGTGATCAGTATAAATCTTTCATGTAACTTTCGTATAGAATAATAATTACAGCTAAAGACTTTATCAATGGCGAAAATTTATAACTAATTATCTGACGATCAGCTTATTCCTTCTGTGTCACCAAGATCATGCAGTGATTTAACAACATCTCCTTAAAGAGATCAAAATCCAATTAGTGCAACAGCAAGACACAGATTTTCACTATATAGGAGAAAATTAAGCATACAACAACTATTTAAAAGATGTGAAAAAGATTTTTTTTTTTAAATAATACCAGTGAAAGATTATAAATATTTTCAAGATTTTTTTTAATTTTTTTCCCTGAATATTAGATGAAAGTTTATACATTACACAAGAATTCATTGAAAGTAAAGTATTCATCTCAATCATCATCCTGGCTAAATAAAAAAATAAGACCATATTTCGATAATTTGCCAGAATGTGGTTTATATTAAGCTTTTTTCAAAACTGTATGAAGTATGGGTTAATTTTTTTTATAGATAAAATGACATGATAATTCCTAACATGTGCTTTCTGAAAACAGTGAAAACAAAGTTGGGGCCAAGGGACTAGTTTGTTGCTAAAAAACGAAACAGGCAAATTCCCTACAAATTTCTTAATAAAAGTAATGTTATTTTAGTTATCTCCCTTTATATGTCAAAGTTGAAAAAAATTATTCTTACAAGAAATGTTTTATCTTTTTAAAGATTTGCTTTGACACTTAAAAGTTTCTTCGTTAAGCTTTTAAGGCTTAAACAGCTTTAAAAAATGAATTATATTAATTAACCAAAATTTGCATATTTTAAACAGGATATAGACCAATGGTGTTCTGATATTATACAATCCAAGATGTAGAAAGACACCCGTTCTACTGTATACCTCAAACATATAATTCTTTCATCCAATGTTTGATATTGCTTACAAACAAAGTTATATAAATATTATGTAGAAGAGCATAAATTTGCATGCTATCATGATTTATACATTGTATAGTGTCTGTAACTTTAGACCAACATCATGCCATATATACATTTATAGCTAAGTTAACAGAATTTGACACTACAATATTCAGTATTTTTTTTCTACAGGTAGCATGATGTTTAAAGCAATTGTTCTTTTGTATAATTATTTAATGCAATACTAGATTGAGGAGGGGGGGAATGATCCCAGATCCCACTTATTATTTTCTAAGAATTCTGAATCCTGTTTATTGTTTTGTCAGAATCTTGTATCCTGCACTTATAATTGTAATATTACTATAATTAGAGCTTGTAATTTCATGTGTTCTGCTTACCATTGAATTATTACTATAATTAGCACTTCTAATTTCATGTGTTCTGCTAATCATTGCAATATTACTATAATTAGAGCTTTGTAATTTCATGTGTTCTGCTTATCAGTGCAACATTACTATAATTAGCGCTTGTAATTTCATGTGTTCTGCTAATCATTGCAATATTACTATAATTAGAGCTTGTAATTTCATGTGTTCTGCTAATCATTGCAACATTACTATAATTAGCGCTTGTAATTTCATGTGTTCTGCTAATCATTGCAATATTACTATAATTAGAGCTTGTAATTTCATGTGTTCTGCTAATCATTGCAATATTACTATAATTAGAGCTTTTAATATCATGTGTTCCGCCAGACTTTTTTTTGTCATATTCATGCAAAATAATAAAATTGAGAATGGAAATGGGGAATGTGTCAAAGAGACAACAACCCGACCAAATAAAAAACAACAGCAGAGGGTCACCAACAGGTCTTCAATGCAGCGAGAAATTCCCGCACCCGGAGGCGTCCCTCAGCTGGCCCCTAAACAAATATATACTAGTCCAGTGATAATGAACGCCATACTAATTTCCAAATTGTACACAAGAAACTAAAATTAAAATAATACAAGACTAACATAGGCCAGAGGCTCCTGCAAAAATTTGTCTTTTACATAAAACTACACAAAATAATTCATAAAGCATGAGAAGTGCTAAAACTTATGTCAAAGAATCCCTAGGAGCAGCCTGCAACACCTGCAAATACTATCCCAAAATCAATAAATTAATTATGTTATAAATCTTCATTAATAAAAAAAATCATTACCATTTTTCATGGTCAGTTGACAATTTTAATAAGATTTGCTGACTTTTAATCAACCAGTGGGACCTAAAATCTAGATAACAAATAAAGCCTTACCTTAGCAATTTGGTTCCTGTCTATTTCAATAAACCAAGAAAAATCAGAACCCAAATCCTTCACTCTTTATTAAAATAAAATCTTCAATTTCATTGAATGACAGTATCTTATTACGATCAATACAACCAAAGTACAAAAAATTGATGAATTGTCGACAATGATTAATAATAATAATCATTTATGCCATGCAAAGATATAAAATAACAAAACTTGACGTCACAAATTATATTTTTGTATATGTAATATCTTATCAATGTATTTTGAGATATGAACTTTTATTTTAATGACTTTTGATTAATAAATTAAATCATATCTATCCGATTTCATTTCTTCACTCCTTTTTTTATCCATCCATATGATATAACGAACATTAACATTGGCCAGTCAAATAGCTGAATTATGGGAGGAAATGAACTATATTTCCAAAAGAAGATTTTGAGTCTTTAGCGAAGAAACTCAAACTCAAGATTAAGAATAACGTATTCTAGACATTTCTTAAAATGAGATCAGAAGTTAGAGTGAATCTAAAAGCTTTGAATTAACAAATTGGGTGCATTATATATTGCAGAACATTCTATTGAAATGAGAGATCAATAAATTACCAGAGAAAAACTTTGTGATATTTACACAATGAACTGAGAATGTCTGAAGTACCTACAACTGCAAAATCCATTTTGTCCTTAAAATTGACCTAAATACTTAAAAAAAACTTTCCATCTAAATAGGAATTGATCCTTGATTAATCTTCAATCAAAGTTAATTAAGGGTGTTGGTTTTTTTTGTCAATATATTGACTAAAAAAGGATGCTCTGAATTAAATCAATCCTATGGCAATGGGTGGTGCGTTTATTCACAATAGTATTATGACAAGAAATTAAGCTTCAAATTTTTTTCCACTGTGATTTTTTTTTGTATTGTAGTTTTCAATAATAAAATTGAGAATTCAATAAATCTACAAATATTCCAAACTACACAAACTTGATTAACTACATGTATGTGAATTTTCATCATATGAAATAGTATTTTTTGCTTGGCTAGATATTTTAGAGCAGATCACTAATGAACAGCTGAAAACAACAATCCACCAAATGTTCATGTTTTCCTATTCTAAAGAACCATAACTCTTGGAGATATCAATCAGCATACTGTTAAACATATAATAATGAAGATAAAGTTGGCTTGAACAAGCTTTCAGGCACTGGGACTCTTCTGATATACACTTTGTGACTTTTGAAAGGGTCTTTTTATAATAAAAAAGAAGATGTGGTATGATTACCAATGAGTCAACTCTCCACAAGAGACCAAATGACACAGAAATTAACAGCTATAGGTCACTGTACAGCCTTCAGCAATGAGCAAAGTCCATTCCAAATAGTCAGCTATAAAAGACCCCGAAATCACTAATATAAAACAATTCAATTAGTAATGTAGTTTTAGTGCTTAGTACCAATCTGTTGAGTCAAGCACCTGTCTTTTAGTCCTTTTACAGGATAATTGTTTCTTTTACAATAATGGCACACTCTTTGATCTTAAATTTATCAATATTTATATGCCAGGTTTCATGTCATTTAACAAAATTAGGTAGACCTTGGCAAATAACTCTAAAAATTAGTTATGCGCTTGTTAAAGTCAAGTTTCATCAATGTATTTTAAGCTTTTTCCTGAAACAGATTGGAAGCAGTCCATGTAACCTAGAAGGTTACAATCTATTCATAAAAATGGTTGCCACAAACGTACTGACGATTTCCCTTAGCCTAGGTCTACCCTCTTTAGAACCTGGGATACTAAATAAATACCAGTCTATCGTCTATTGACCTCAAGAAGTCTTATAAATTATTTATATCTTTAGTTTTAGAACTCATTGGCCAATTTGGACTATACACTAATCTCATTTTTATTGTTATACAAATTTTGCTAAAAACCTTCTAGAGTTATCCAGAATCCAGCAAATTAGTTGATTATCCTATTCCCAAGGGACATAACTCTTTATATGTAACAGCCAACATCCCAATAGATTATTGAGACTTGTGCAGCAAATAACTTTGAAATTTGACACATCGTTACTTTAGGTTAGAACCTTTAGCGAAATTATTAATAAAAGTTAGAAGTTAGAATAATTGAAACTGACAATGTTTAGTCATCTAGATTATCAAATGATTTAATGAAAGTATAAAACTAATTCTCTCTAGACAGCTTTCTTTATCCAATAGTGTATCCTTAGGTCAATCTTTCCTGTCCTTCTTCATTCAAGGTTTCAAAGACAAAAGTATAAACAGACTATTATTTCAATTGGAATGGAATTATTTTAATTTACAGCTTTTTATTGCTTAATGCAATGCCTTCTTTGAGGACGATACATTTTCAATACTGTAAATTCAATATTTATCTCACATTTTTTTCATTCTTCAAAAATTGCAATAATGAATGTACACAATAAATTCTGAATTTACAGTATTCATTTCATAAAGTATAAAATAACATCAACAATGTTTTTGTAACATAACATTGTTATGTGATATTTCTCTGAAAACTGCCAAGTACTAGTATGAAGTTTGCCACTTTTAAATTTGACAATTAGAACAACCATGTCTATATAATGCAAACACAATTTGCAACAACTTACTAATATTTTCACTAAATACAATTCCCCATCATATCTTACTAACAAGTTTCATTATGTTTCAGACAGAAATCCATACACCTTGAGAAATGCTGTTCAAGGACACCTCATACTCCCTAAACCAAAAACAGAATTGTTCAAAAAAATATTACAAATGATAATTCTTTCAAATACAAAATAACAGACCATTTATTGAAATCAACCTAGCTGTATCAATAATATTAAAAACTGATCATGTCATCATGTTTATTTTTTTCATCACATTTTATCAAGTTGTATTGAACATTATTCGCTATACTAATGTATGCAATGTATAATTAATAGTTTGCATTTTGTTTGATATCTCATGATGAGGGCCTCAGCAAGGTTGGCAAAAAAGCGGTCAATACTAGTATTGACCATGCCAGTGGTAAATACCGGTATTTACCGGGAAATACTGGCAAATACTGGGAAATACCGGCAAATACTGGTCCATTGAAATTTTGAGTGGTCATTACTATAAAAACCACTATCTACTTGGTCAATTATAATTACAATTAATAATTAATTTATATATAGAAAGTGTTCAAATCATTTTTAATGCTTTCATTTCTAATTCTATTGTAAATTCAAACAGGGATCTACATTGATTAATGTGTACATAATATTATAGTAAAAGATAAAAACTTTTTGTCCCTGCTTCAAATTTCCATTTCCAGCATGAAGAAGGTTTTTATCTCACAGTTAAATAACTATAGACAGGAAATAATTTATTGTTTAAGGGAGTCTTCATATATCAATTTTATTACTTTCAACCCATGTACTGTCAACTTTTATTGGAGGCTGTTGTTTTAGTAATTAAATTTTCACACCTATCAATGCCAGGTGATACATGTAGGTTAAAAGCCCCATGTAACTTCATTTACCTGTAGTTTTATTTACTTTTAATTTTAATTACCTGTAAAATCATACATTTTGAATAAATATATATTGATTTAAACATGTTGAAATAAAATATAAATTTGTATATATATATCTTAAGTACAATGAAGTATGCAATATCATAATTCATAAAAACTAAATTTTTAAATCAGTAAGAATAAGTGTTATAAATGAATAAAACATATCAAATTCATTAATTTTATAAGCTGACACATTATACATGTTATATTTGACTTTTTATCAAGATTTTACTTCAATTAATATTAGAAACAACCATGAAAATTTCAATTGACCAGTATTTGCCAGTATTGACCACTTTGGGAGTATTATCCGGGGCGGTAAATACCGGTAAATACCACTGGTAAATACCGGGGTGGTATTTACCGCCCAACCTTGGGCCTCAGGGAAGATTAGTTATATAGCTAACTGTGTAACCCTCTTAAAATAAAGTATTGTTGTTGTTGTTGTTGTTACACTAATATTCAAGTCGTTATTATAAGATATTACAAAATTAGGAAAAAATCAGTATATCATTCGATAGACAGCAGTATACATTCTAACAGTTTAATTTTTTGATTCCCAAACACTACAATTTTACAAACTTGGTACTCACCTATGTGAAAACGTTGTACAATGCTGGTCTTCTCATCTTCCTACAATGAAAACCAAAGACGTCATACCATTTTTAAAAACATGTTATAAACCTACATATTTGAACATAATTCTTTATAACTGTATCATTATTTATCGGTCTGCAAAATGTGAATGATCTTTACATGCCTAACAAGGAACTAGAATATATCAATTTTCCAGACACACCTGTCAGTTAAAGATTAGCTCCATGTAAGCCTTAAAATTTGTCAACCTCCTGATAATTGCCTCCTTGTTTAAGGTGATGTTTTACATTGAGCATAATCTTAATAAGTGAAACAGCTTAACGATTTTTTTATAATATCTACAGAATGAAAGGATCTAAGCTGCCTCATCTGACATCAAGCTTTTAAAAATCAGACATTAAAAAATATCAAATCCTTCTTTTTTAGCAAATAGATATATAAGATGTGGTAAAAGTGCCAATGAGACAACTTTCCATCCAAGTCACAATTTGTGAAAGTAAACCATTATAGGTCAAAGTATGGTCAGATTTTTTGTTTGTACATTATTTCTATCCACAGACATTAGAATATGGCATGATGAATGACCATGTTGGAATCATGTCACCTGATTAAATCACCTGATCAGGCCATTATGGTTATGTAGTTGTTATAGTGTTAAAGGAGAATTATCTTAACACCTAAAGTCTTTTAAACACATACTTGATAGGATCTTTAAAGTTTGGTAAAGATTAGATGTCTGACTTAAGATTAAAATCAAATTTCCCAAAATCTAAATAGAAAGAAAAGGCATTTATTAAGATGTACATGTAACAATAGCTGTACTTCATCTTGATTTTCTGGAAGGTCTTGGACTTCCTTATAAAGAAGTCATACCAGAAAGCAGGATCAAAAGGGACTCCCAAATGTATGTGTTTATAGCTGCTGTCACTCAGTCAGATTTGGAATTTTGAGCTAGTTATATCTATACAAGCATTCTGAGACTCATAGTATTGCATGTTAATACATAGCCCCCTACCAGTTAAAAAGTAATTGTACTGGAACAAAATGCTAACTTGATGATCTATAACTGCCATGGTGTAAACTATATAACGAGTATCAACTCAATATCTTCAAGCATGACATAAAAAAGTGTGGACAACTGATTTTCTAAGTTCATTTTCTAAGTCCAGGCACCATATCTCTGCACAAAATCAGCAGACATGAACAAGGTCCAAACTTGATCTGTAATTTGCCATGAAAAAAATATATACCAAATATCATATGATCCATATCTTCAAGCATGACAAAAAATTATGGAAAACTGATTATTTGAGTACATTTTCTAAGACAAACTCTTAACATAATTAAACCATAACATAATCCGAAATTGATCTGTAACTTGTCATAATGAAACAATACACCAAATTTAAAATCACAAAGATAAAAAGTATGGAAAACTGATTTACTGGAGAGAAGACTGGACAGACAGTGTCCAAACCTTAAGTCCGCTACAACTTTGTTGGAAGTGGACAAATAAATTGGGAATGTGTCCATAGGACACAGATGATGCCCCCGCTTGACACTACCCAAATTTATACTTGACTCTGTTTTGTAGTAATACGCATTGTTTATATTTTTCATATTAACTCTTGGTTGAGGCAAACTAAAGTTAGAGAACTGAAACCAATTTTGGGATGTATGATATAAACAAATACTAATGTCAAATGAATTTTTCACATTTCTATCTTTTTTGCTAAAAAAAAAAACCCACAAAAAATGATATGCTATGGAATAACTTTTTCTTTTATCTCCACAAATATTGTTTTTTTTATGAGAATTGAGGAATAAAATCAATTCCAAGTCATTCAGCAATTCATCTTTTATGTATACCTTAACAAACAATTTGGTACGACAATAGAAACATACAAATTATTCTGATCTTACTAATGTTTGTAAACAGAAAAATTATCTGAAATGATTGTGACATTCCATGATTGATCAAATTATGGTAGACAATTTCACCACTTGCTACAAATGATGTCACTGCAGACCACTCAAAATTGTACTTTTGTCACACACGCACAACATAACATGCATTTAGAAAGCGTTAAATATTGATATAAAATAATCTATTACCTATGTCAACACGTAGCATCACTTACAGGCAGATGTGAAACTATGCCATTCCTTTATTGTTGCTTTCTCCGCTTTAATCACAATTTCCTGAATTTAAAAATCCTAGTTGGCGGTCAATATATAATTACGAGTTGATAAAACATGCTGTTCTCTCCACCTTTCTTCTCCAACTGAAATAAAGACAACATTGTATTGATTCTTTGCACAGAGATTATCGCTACAGGCCCTTTTATAAATCTACTATTTGTATTTGATTACGCTTTTAATTAAAACACGGCAATACATTTGTTTGACTGATTCTAACACCTAATGCATGTTTATACAACATTGTGTAAATGGTAAACATTGAAATTCATTTGTTTGATTATTTCAAATAGTTGATTCAGTCAAAACAATGAAGGCCATTTAAATAAATGTGTGATGTAGTTGTATAAAAACTATCTTTGGAATAAATAATGTATCCCTTTTAAGCTCTTAGAGTTTAAGTCAATTACATTTAAAGTATAATGTTTATAATCTCAAAATACTTCTATGAGGGTGGTTAAGGGTCTTTTCATGCAACGTATTTTGCCATTTTATTTCACGTGCAGCCGTGAAAAAGGTTCGTTATTTACCGTGTTTCGTGAAACCGGGAAAAAGATCAACGTGCAAGAAATTTTTAATTGTTCGTTCATCGTGAAATGGCAATTTTATTTTGCGTTCTTCCGTGCAGATACCCCCCCCCTTTACGCCCCTCTTCTATTTTGCATGATTTGCTGTCTTCACTATATGCCTATACTGGGGATTCATTTATTTTCGTGGGTACCAATTTTTGTGGATTGCGAAAAAACTTGCATTTTCGTGGATATTTAAATTCATTGTTTTGGAAAAGTTTGCTTTCCTTTGGAAAATTTGTATTCCATTGAACATTGAACTTCGTGGTTCCTTTGTTCCCACAAAATCAACGAAAGTTGGTATCCATGAATATTGATGAATCCACAATTATTCATTTAAAGACTAAAATTCTGCTATATTTAAGACAATAAATACTTTAGAGCTGTTTCGGCCAAGAAAAAAGTTAGGTTGTCAAGATACACAGACCTCGAGAAAGGGGTTTTATATTTTTTCTTTCATATACTAGTATGTATATACATGTATGTATCATAACAATTTAGTCCTTTCCAATGCCTTCCACAGTGGCAGACCATAATTATTCCTTGGTGACAGATTCTTCACTCAGGCTAAAAGTAGTACTGCTTATATCTTTGTCTTTTGAACTCTGGTGAATAGTTGAATCATTTGCAATGAATCATTATTACCACATATCTCCTTTTAATTAATGTACATGTACATATTACATATACAGTATACATGTACTGTAAATGTATACTGCTGTATATATAAAAGCAGTAACTGATTGTTGGGACAAACAACTAACTATATATAAATAGGACGTTACTATAAGCATATATAAAAGTTCTATAGACAGTAACATTAATTAATAGCAGGAAATCTTAATCCCGTTTGCTCGGCCTATACATCTTCAAATCTTTTCTGCACTACCAATACTACTGGTAATTCGCACTTTAATGGACATGTGGAATGATCTTGTCTGCTTAATTGACAATAACTAGCTACCATTAAATATATTGATAGTCTTTGAAATAAAGATCTGACTCAATATATCAAGAAAGCTCAATGTGGATCAATGAAACCTGAAAATAAGTTCAAGGTCAAATTATAACTGTCAGATAGATTGAACAAAAGAT
Source organism: Mytilus edulis (assembly GCA_019925275.1). Taxonomy (NCBI): domain Eukaryota; kingdom Metazoa; phylum Mollusca; class Bivalvia; order Mytilida; family Mytilidae; genus Mytilus; species Mytilus edulis. The sequence continues at coordinate 56,346,971 of CM034355.1, forward strand.
CTATAGACAAAAGTGTAATTGACCTATTACTAAGAGTAAATCAGAAAGAGATCTAATCTTGAAAACTTTATTGTGACTCTGGTATATAATTGAAGGCTCTAAAGAGCTAGTGTCGCATGAATACAGATTCAATGAGATTAAATTATAATTCACTTGCAAATGAATAATTCCACAGCAATATTTCTCAGCTTATATTGACCAAATTGAACCAAACTGGCTTCTAAATGTGAATTATTATTTCCCTACGACACTTTTTTTTTTAATGATTGAACAAAAGTAATCATTTTTAATTTTCTTTAAATCCTGTAGCTAATGCCACTTCAAGACAGGTGAAGTCAATCAACTGACTAAGTAACTGGACTCATTAATATTCTTGAATTTCATTGGTTAACAGGGCATGCAGGGGAACCACCAATTTAAATGTTCAAGGAATTACAATTCTTCTTAAGAGATGTATGAAGACTTTGCAAAAACAATGAGATTAAACATCCATGAAAATTGGTACCCACAAAAATAAATAAATCCACAGTATCTGATAAAGTTATACAAGTTATTCATCGTTTTTAATAGTTTACTGTGAAAATTCACATTTCTAAAATCTAAAGATTAATATGAAATGGATAAATAAATACTGGCATAGTCAAATTTCAGTTATTGTTTGAAATTCTAAAATGTTTGGCAAAAGTGACTCTAAAGTAGTCAGTTTCCATAGACCTTGAAGGAGGGATTTGTCAAATCCACATCATCTTTTATGGTATTTTTTTTTACCTCAATGAAAAATATGCAGACCATTAAAAGTTGAAGAACCTGTAAACTCTTTTCTTCTGCATGTCAAACTTTTTTATAGAAAATATTTCTAATGAATACACAAGATAGCTTTGCCACAAAATTTACCACCACCATTTTCTCCATTCATGTTGTTATTTCAAGTAAAAGTACATTTAAAACAAAGTTAATAAGCCCTGCTTAGGTTAGGTTTAGCTTCTATTCAATAAAACCATCAAAACTGTATTTCTTTTGTTTGTTTAAGGTTTTGAAGAAAAGTTTTCAAATAAAATCAATACACTTGTGGGTAAAAACCAATATTTACAAACATCTAAAGTAAAATTACTGTCCAGAACTGATCAGACTTGTAGTAAAGGTCAAATCAGGAATGTCTATAAGACATTATGTACACATACAGAAGCCTCATTAAAAGATGTCCTAGATTTCCAAAACTCTTCTTTAAAGAAAATAACAAATTTACAATGCAGAGTTGCCGCAGTAGTGTTTTTTAAAAATGGATAACAGTGAGCAGTTTCAAATATGAAATACCATATTATTTTGGGGTTCTTTTTCAGTCTATGAAAAAATCTATTGCTTTTATAATTTGCAAAAGTCTTCATCTAAAGTTTCTTGCTGCTAAATTTCATACTCATAAATGTACAATGTACATCCCAACTGGACATTACATGTAAGAAATAACAAATCAATCAATCAATCACAAATACATACATATTACATACTTGTCACTCACAAAACTTTATAAAAAAAAAAAAAAAAGGCTTTCACATTTAAACAACTGTACAACTGGTGGTGTCAATATCACCTATGGGACATTATTAAAATAATTATAATAGATGAACATACATTTCTGGTTCAAAAGATACATTTATTGCAGGCATGAGTATGAGATTGTTTTGTAAAACTGTTAATGTTCACAGTATAAATTCTTCAGAATTTCCAAAATTATATGTTTTCTTAACAAAATAGACTTGTGTTACAGTAATGGACATGTATGTTTCATACATTATATCAGTTAAAAATGGACAAAATGCAAAAAATAAATGGTAAAAATCGTCATAAAAGGGCATATTGTTTTAATTGAATATCTTGTCTTACTGTCTGATCATTTTTAATCATTTAAGTTTCTGTCTATCAATTATAATTATTAAAATATAAGACAAAGAGGCAATGCAAAAAATTGGTAAAATCGTGACTAAAAGAGCATTAACTTTATTTTAGTAAGGAGTGGACTGACTATTTCAGCCCTGTTAACTTTTTGTATATATGTAGGTGAGCTAAAAATCTATTTAACAAATTTACAAGTACAACAAATGTATAACATTTCTGATTTCATTACTTGAACATGTTGAAAAAAATCATCACTGATAGGACTATTTCAGAAAAAAATAGTTACACATGTGTTAAAGAACTTGCTACATACATCATGGAAGTAAAACAAGATATTTTGAGTTGAGTACAAAAATGTACATCATAAAGGTTGGAAAAACATAAAAATTTAAATATTTTAATGAAGATTCATAAGGTTGAATCAATGAATGTTAGGGACGACATCAAAAAAGTTCAATGAAGGATAAAAAACTTAATTCACATAGTTTTTTCACTGACACCCCCCTCCTCTTAACTTAATTTGGGAAAAATTTATTGACCAATAGGGATATCTGTCTAAAATCGCTTTTAGATTAACAAAACTTGAAGCAATGTTGACCCCCACCCCCAAACTATTTAATTTAAGTTTTTTATCCTACATCGATCTTTTGATGTCGTCCCTTATAGGCTTATAATTATTGATGTATTGCTAGTATCCCTTCTTAAAATCTTCTTATGAGTGTTATTATATACCACTTCACTGGTAATATAAAGTAAAATTTTATATCATTAATGGATTATAACACATTTTGACAATTGTTGTAAATTCAATGTCAATGATCAATTAAACAAAGGTATATATTTTCACTACAAAGTATGTAAATGTAAGTATATATATTATATATACTTGACAGTTGATTTTAAAGGTTGATCTATAAAGGAAAAAAAATCAGCAATTGTCATTGATATGGTTATATTTATAAATTTACTGTTTACAAATTTTTGAATTTTTTAAAATACTAGAATTTTTCTACCTCAGGCATAGATTACCTTAGCTGTATTTGGCAAAACTTTTAGGAATTTTGGTCCTAAATGCTCTTCAACTTCGTACTTTATTTGGCATTTTTTACTTTTTTGGATTCGAGTGTCACTGATGAGTCTTTTGTAGACGAAACGCGCGTTACTAAATTTAGTCCTGGTATCTATGATGAGTTTATTTACTAAAACAACTTCTTGTTTGGATCAAGTTTTGCAAAAACACAGGCCACTAGTAATGATCTGAGGGAGACATTTTTGTTTCAAATAAAGAAAAGTCATAAAAATGCTGTTTATAGAAACTTTAAAGTCATATGAAACCTCAAATTTAAAAAAAATGATGCATATGTTTTTTTATAACAAAATGGATAGTTGTCATTATTTAACTTATGTACATATACTTTTTTCTGAAGAAAATTCTTTAATTTGTACACATTTAGAAGAAGTTTACTTTTTTTTAATTGCTTGCTTCCAGGAAGCATTGTCTGATAATTCGCCAACATATTTTCCGTGTGCAAAGTGACCTTAGCGTGAACCTTCTTGTAAAAATCTGTAGATCAAAATAGGCATGGATTTTTCACTGAAATAAACTATTATCTGATTGTACATGTAAACATGTGCTCAATATCCATTCTTTTTTGCTGAATGTTTACTATAAGGTGAAAATCGGTAAACTTCGGAGTCAAAACACAGCATTTAATGAGCTGCCATATTTGCTAAATCATAACAGACAGAGAGAGAAAACGATTAAACGATATATTTGCGTAAAAAAATTATAAAAAGAGGACTAAGTGTATGATATATACATGTACATGCATTGCTTCAAGATTTGGATAAACATTATTATTCACCAATCACTCGTTTCATATGACTTAAACCATTATTTAAACATGTCTCTTTGAAAAGTTTTATGTACGTACAATAAATTGGTTATCCCATCAACTGATTTGGGATGTCATGAAAAAGCTGTGTAATTTTGAAACTTATCACTTATCAGGATTTAAATAAATAGCAAGGAGTTCAATTGATTTACAGGACATATGTGCAGGGGTGTGGAAATGCTATGCCCGACTCGTACATTTTAACACCCCGACAAGTAATTATTTTTGTCTTGGTTGTCCGTGGACATGTAAAATAATATACAAGACAAAGTTCAAATTCAGCAAAAATATAGGATTAATTTCAAAACGTATAAAGATGTTAAATTTATGTAAAACAAACCAATAATCAGAGAGTAAAAACATATATTTAAGTATAAACATCAATATTTATGACGATAAATATTACATAACTCCAGTTATAGATCGATTACCAAAATGAGTAAAAATAAGTATGCAAACCCGAGTCGCGCAATATTGCATTGGCTTAGTCCATTGACCAGGGATCATCCATTTTGTTTTATCCACTATTCACCGGAAGTGTCATTTCTTAAGATTTTGAATCCAAGATTCAGATTGATGAATACTTTTAAAATAAAACATCGGGAAAGCAAGATAAAAAGAATGACGAGTCAAGTCGAAAGCATGAAACGCAAACGGAGATGGTCAAGGTGTATATAAAAAAAAATACGGAAGCGAGAATATCAGACATCGTGAATATCTGATTACCCCTTGGAAAGAAAATTATTCAGATAATAAGTTTTGTTTTTGTCTTATTTATAGATCAAAGGCAACCTTATGTGTTGTCTAAGTGGCAACTAGAAGTGTTCAACTACCAAGAAAAAACCAAGTGTGTCAGTTGATGAAATAATTAGTTAATCTATTATTTAGTTTCTATTTCTTCACTCACTGTCCTCTAAATTTAGTATATGTAGTGTACTTACTGGCTTCAATTTTTATTAAAAAACAATGTTGCAAACTTGTCCTTTACATGTAAATTCATTTAGTTGGTTTGCTTTTGAGTTTCTGTCCCATTGATGTTATAAACCCATTTCCAACATTCCTAAATTTTTACACATATAAACCAATTGATTTCACTGATTTGTTTGGGATGCAAAACAGTGCTAAGAATCATATATTAGCTACCAATAAAATACTACAATATTTATTGGGACCATCAGGGCAATATAAACTTTTTTTCCGGAAAAGTAAAATTTACAGTTTTACTTGCCCAGGGACAAGTGCTCACAACAAATATTTCCACACCCCTGATGTGTATATGGATATCATAGTACTTGGCAATTTGCACATACATTTTGTAAAATACTTAATGTTAGACTAAGCAATACACCTGTCAATACATGTATGATAGCTATATATATATATATATATAGACATACTATCAGTCTACCAGCATATTTACTTTTGGCAACCTCAGCATAAAAAAGACCCACATATTAAACAACTGCAAGTGTTTTAACTTTAAAGAAGCAAATGCAAACTACATATATACTGTAAATTTCTGACAGAAAATAAATGTGGTGAAAGATTATTTAAATTTGAAATGGGTTAAAATATTTGTATACTGTGATATTGTGTAATACTGTGCTACAGCGCAATACTGTGCTATTGTGCAATAGAAGATTTCTTGCTATTGGGCAATACTTTACAATTGAAAGTTTCTTGCTATTGTGCAATAGTGTGCTACATGTATTGGTGCTATTGCCCAATGCTGCGTGAAGAGTTCTTGCTATTGTGCAATCCTGTGCAATTCAAGATTTTATGATATTGGGCAATACCATACTATATCAGTATTTTTTGGCGGGGCGAAATTGCTTTTATATAGAAAGCAGAAATAATCAATGGAAAAATGGAAAATCTTAAGGGGAAAAAAAATATGAATTTAAAAATCACTCATTTTTTTTTTGCACACATTTAAATGGAGAGATGATATGTGTTTGGCAAATTGAAAATGACACAACTGTCCATCTGTATCCTACATGTAAGGACAGTTCAGATGTTAACAACCTTAGGTTATCCTACGTTCCACAACAAAATACATGTACAAGTCATATTGACACCTATACATGTAATTTGTATATAACACATAAGTGTACCTGCTAACCTCTGAAACCTTGACTGAGGGAGATTCTCCTTCAGCTATGCAGGCCTCTACATTAACATTTTTTTCTAACTTGTCCTTTCGGACAAGTGGCAAGAAAATCAACTTGTCCGAACTCTTAACTCACTTGTCCGAATTCATAATTGAAAATCTAAACATAGTGATGATTTATGCAATGATAACACTTGGGCTTTGATTGTACCTAATAAAAAGAGCATTTTGTAATGTTATATAAATACCACATCAAAATACATTTCATTATTTCAGAATGAAAGTTTTTTTGCAAGAGTCAGACTGTGTTCTCTGACTCAATTTCACTATCATTTGTCAATTATTAAATCATCATTTCTTCCCAAACCACTACGTTCCCCTATGGACCTATTCATTCTTTAGTAGTGGTATGGGTTAAACCAAGGATGTATATACACCTGGCCACCTTGAACATGTATATGAGTAAACCTTTTTAATTTATTGATGATGTCAAAACAAGCTTTTACAATTTATTTTGATTTGTATATACATTGATATATGATCATGAAGTACATACACATTTCACTAAAAAATCTGCCTTTTTAGATTTTATTTTTTTTTTCATCTTAGATTTTTATATCATAGATCTTTTCAAATAAAACCTCTTTTAATGTATTGTTATGCATAAAAGCAAAATCAAATGAAACATACTTTAATTTAATATTTTAAAGTTTAGGTAAAACTCCATATGGAGGTGCTCCTAATTCAAGGAAGCTTATACTAAGAAGATACATTAACATTGGTTTCTTTCCCCTTACTTATATCCCCCTGGTCAATGGCTGCCAGCATGTTCAAATACTCCAAATCAGAGACATATTATACAAGTTTTATATGTCTCTGGTTCCATCAATGAATAATTATTTCATTTAGTATGATCAATAAAACAATCATTCATATTTTTGGGAATGTATAAGTCTTGAATTTGATCTATTTTTATCTGACCTTGATTTTTCACTTGTCCCATCGGACAAGTAGTATGGTATAGTATAGTATCTACTTGCCCGACACCTGTGTCCACTTGTCCCGGACAATCGGACAAGCGTTAATGTCGAGCCCTGAATTGTAGTTTTTAATCGAATTTGCCGCGTTTCTTTTCAGTTTTTTTTATGTCGATTATCTCTAGTTTTTGTATTGTAAATCGTTCTTGATATTAAGGATATGTCTAATTTCAATACTTTCCAAATGGAATGTCCTTTCCACATTAAACTTGGTGTAACTAAAGATGGGCAAAACTTGATTGTTCGAAATCTTAACTAGTTACATGAATCTTTTATAATTGGTTTAAATTGATTTATTACTTGCTTTTTTAATTTTTATAAACTCAAGCTTTAATTATAGTAGTTTTATATATTTTAAAATTTCAGTTTCTGTTTTACATTTTACTAAAAGATTATTTTAAAATATCATATGGGTATATTTTTAAATTATTAAAATGTTATTCTTTAAATTTTCATTTAAATTTTATAATATTATTAATTTCTATCATGTTTTTCTTTTACAGGGACTGTACAGTTTCATTTTACATCATTGTGCATTTAATTTTGCAATGTTTATTATGTATCATTATTTAATAAATACAATTTGAAAATATTATTTTTCATACTCTTCACTCTTTCTACACGAAATCCCCATATTATTGATAATTTCCGTATATATTTCACGTTTCATTCCCGATCCGATGGCATTTTAATAGAAAACCGGATGTGGGTACGTGCAGCCTGGAACGGCAATTTGACTATTCATACCCACATGCGGGTACGCGCAGACACTGCCTTTTTTTTTTGTAAAACTGAGAATGGAAATGGGGAATGTGTCAAAGAGACAAGAACCTGACCATAGAACAGACAACAGCAGAAGGTCACCAGCAGGTCTTCAATGTGCATTATCTATGCATATTCACATTTCTTTAAAATTTGTTCAATACATTTACTATGAATCTCTATTCAAACATTGAATAATTCTTTTAAGTGATTTTTTAAATTTATTATTTTTGGGACGTCCTAAGTATAAAAAATCATTTAATTGCTGTCCTTTTATTATTCTTTGTTTATAGATAAAGGCAGATGTGGTGTGAGTGCCAATGAGACAACTCTCCATCCAAATAACAATTTAAAAAAGTAAACCATTATAAGTTAAAGTACGGCCTTCAACACGGAGCCTTGGCTCACACCGAACAACAAGCTATAAAGGGCCCCAAAATTACTAGTATAAAACCATTCAAACGGGAAAACCAACGGTCTAATCTATATAAACAAAACGAGAAACGAGAAACACGTATATATTACATAAACAAACGACAACTACTGTACATCAGATTCCTGACTTAGGACAGGTGCAAACATTTGCAGCGGGATGAAACGTTTTAATGGATCCAAACCTTCTCCCTTTTTCTGAAACAATAGCATAACATCACAACATAGAAAAACATACGATAAAATATCAATTGGCAGACTTAACTCAATCAAAAAACGTATGATTAATTTGTATTTAATCTATATTGTTTTATCAATTCACAGTACATGTTATTGCTGTATTGCTTTCGGAATAACGTATTATTATATTAGAAGGGTAACTTAGAACAGGATTAAACAGGGGAATTAACCTAAAATATCTTTGAAGTGTTTGAATAAAACAAAGCTTGAAGCAAAAGTCGTTAACAGTCTGCTCTGTTAGCCACTAGTCCGATTCCCAAGACTAGTCAATATTAGTTCGGACTAGTGAAAATTTCAAAATTTTATATACATGTAGTTGTATAGGGACAAGTTTTGATATTTAGTTTCCGGACTAGTAGATGAAAAAGTTTTTGGCGCAGACTGCGTTAATGATCGTTAATTAGTACTATGTTTGACACCCTAGCTGTCAAGTAAAGCCATCTAATTTCACATGGTCAGTGATTTACAGGTACGTCATGTAACAACATCTTTCATTTTTAGCACAAAAGTAATTAATGTTGACTTAGCTCATCATTCATGGTTAAAATATCCAAAAGCGGGAGATTGAATATTCACGTTTGGGAGGGTACAGGCAAGGGGGAGATTTCCCTAATCTCACTATTTGAGCTGAGTCTCTGGCTCTAAACAGGAGGGTTGTCAGTTATATGTCATATATATACTGTAGTCATTATAAATGAATGAATGTGACTTGTATTTTGTTGTGGACCGTAGGGTAACTTGCAGTTGATGACATCCTCGTCCTTAGGTTTCTGATGGACAGTTGTGTCATTTGCAATTTGGCAAACACATATCTCCCACTTTTTTAAGTGTGCACCCCAGTCGATCCTTGATAATTTATTCCAAGGCCCAAGGGCGAACGGTTTAGTTACGGTTAATATAAGGATGCATCTTGAATGTCTTTTTTAATCATGTTTTAATATGACATTTAATGTCATTTATAACAGGGTTGTCATCACTATGCATCTTACCGATTGTCTTATATGGCCTGAACACTAGGTTGTTTATTTACCCGGTCGTCTCTGACCGGAAGTATCAGCTGATTCCATATGTTATGATAGGTAAAGTGTTAATTGTATGTTCATTTAACGCGGACGTCTATGAAGACACCCTCAGCTTTCAGCTTTTGTTCTAAATCAAAGTACTAAAGTACTGTTAACTCTGATCAGATCTAATAAAAGAGGGACGAAAGATACCAAATGAACAGTCAAACTCATATATCTAAAACAAACTGACAACGCCATGGCTAAAAATGAAAAAGACAAACAAACAACAGCACACATGACACAACATAGAAAACTAAAGAATAAACACTACAACACGAACCCCACTGCCAAAAACTAGGGGTTATCTCAGGTGCTCCGGAAGGGTAAGCAGATCCTGCTCCACATGTGGCACCCGTCGTGTTGCTTATGTGATAACAAATCCGGTAAATAGTCTAATTCGGTAGGTCACATTCATGAAAGGGAAGGGGATTGTAGTTACGTAAGGAACATATCCGATATCATTTGTGAAACGGTTATTCCATAACGGTCAACCAACTCGTGATGGCGTCCGTAAAATTTACGAAGGGATGATTCCAACTTCAACATTTGGAACTCTTGGTTTAATAGCTTCCTTGTGAGCAGCAACCCTCTATCAAGAAAATTATGATAGAAAATGCAAGCACGGGAATATTGTATCAATTGGGAGATATATACCCCGCCGGTATGCAGGTGCTGCTGGAATGTTGCTACTTAGAAATGGAAAGTTCACAATTGGAAAGCTGAAATCATCTCTTTTGTCGTAAAGTTTTGTTTTCAACCGACCCTCATTGTCAATTTCTAGATTTAAGTCAAGATATGAGGCCGACTTAACTGTATCTGTAGTATCCTTTATCTCAAGCTCGATGGGATAGATGCGTTCTACATAGTCACCAAATTTTGAATTATTTAGTGAAAGAACAACATCTATATAGCGGAAAGTAGAGTTAAAGGATACTGCTAACTTCTTACCTCTCTTCCTAAGAAGTGCCTGCATGAAGTCAGCCTCATAATAATAAAGAAACAAGTCGGCAAGTAGAGGGGCACAGTTTGTTCCCATTGAAATGTCGACAGTCTGTTGAAAAACACGTCCTCCGAACGTAACAAATATGTTGTCAATCAAGAAATCAAGCATCTTGATAATATCAGTTCCAGAGAATTTTTTGTTTGAATCAGAGTGATCCTTTACAAAGTAGGATTTATCCCTACCTAAGACAAGATACTTGTATCTACGTTGGCCATTCTTTTTTATGAAGCAAAGCAATACCAACTCTTTCAATTTGTCTCTTAGTTTGGAATGTGGAATACTTGTGTAAAGAATAGAAAAGTCAAATGTTTTAATACTGTTACAAGATGAAAGAGAGTTAGATTGTATGTACTCTAAAAGATCTTTGGAATTTTTAAGTATCCACATCTGATTCACGCCCCCTCTAGAATAGGCAGTTTCACAATAACTTTGAAGCCCGTCTTTGATTGCTGATAAAATAGATGTTAATAATTTAAAAAGAGGTTTCGTGGAGCACTTGGAAGACTCAGCAATATACCGTTGTTTGTAAGGACACTTATGTAGTTTAGGTATCCAATACATTGATGAAAGATCTAGTTCTTCATCTTTGGTTGAAATTCCAAAAGAACACAGAACAGACCTATGATTATCCAGGATTTCCTCTTTGGTAAGTGTCGTATGGAGGGTATATGTTGAGTTTCCAAGTGAATTGTGAATACCTAATTCGTTTATCAAGCAGTTAATGTAATGAGTTTTACACACAAAAACGATGTTGTTTGGGGCTTTATCTGCGGGGACAACAACATATTTGTCATGGAGGTAGGATATCTTTTTTCACCGTAGATAGACGATTGATTTTGAAATTGCGCGTCCGATCTTTTTACATATCATTAAGGGACGACATCAAAAGTTCAATGTAGGATAAAAAACTTAATTCAAATAGTTTTTTTGCTGACCCCCCTACCCCCCTTCTTAACTTAATTTGGGAAAAATTGATTTACCTATATGGATATATGTAAAATCGATTTTAGATTAACAAAACTTTCAGCTATGTTGACCCCCCCCCCCCCCACCCCCAAACTATTCGATTTAAGTTTTTTATCCTACATCGATCTTTTGATGTCGTCCCTAACACCTATGCACTGCATTGTAACCGAAAATACACCTGAACTTTAATGACCCAGTCACTGATAACAATCACGTGACATATGCGATTTATCTAATAGCCCGAGCTACTCGCGGTAACAGCCCGGTACATCAGAGGGCCATGTCAAGTGGGTGATAAACATGTCGGTTTCTTTATAATTTTATCATTATTCTCTGATCGAACTGCTATCCTGGGGATGCTAATTTTGTATCAAGCAGAGTGTTCACTCTCCTTCTAATATAACCTCCTTGGTTATAGCAAGGAGGTTATATTAGAAGGAGAGAGGACGAAAGACGATAATTACACATAAAATGTTACCGACTTTTCTGTAAGTGGGTGTTAATTAGTTGAGATCGACTCTGTCACAGAGGGAGATTTTGTCCTAATTACATACCCGAGTAAGAACGGAAACACCGAGGTGTCATAAACTGACCGGATATACAATTATTGAAATGTTAATCAGATTTTTTGTGATATTTCTTATTAAGTAAAGTTAAAAATAAAAAATTTGGTTATAGTTATTGACCAAGCAAGTCGGTATATGTCATTTAATCTGCACAGCACGAGATGACCCAATAACCCGAACGACGTAGGAGTTTGGGTTATTTGGTCATCTTGGCGTGCTGTGCAGATTAAATTACATATACCGATTTGATTGGCCAATAACTGTTTTAACACATGACGCAATCAATTTACGTGAATGTTTAAGAAATGTGGACGTTATTCCGCAATCCACGGATCCTAGGAAAGTTTCTTGTAATATAACGAAAGGGGGAAATACGACTTTGGTAAGTTTTAAATTAATATTATTTTTTATATTTAGACTCATTCTAAAATTGCGATTTAATGGTCTATTTTTTTTTTTATCGTTTCCGTTAAATTTATTCCAAATTTTTATTTAATTGGTGACGATTAAGACTTTGACAAATTGTGTACTTTCAAATCGGTGTATGAAAAAAAAACATAACTGCAAGGGTTATTGAGTTTAAATTAGATTAATTGCTTTTGAATTTCTTTCCGTCAATGATATGCTTAGAGGAAAAAAGAACCGAGGAAGATGTTAAATTACCTAAATTAAATAAACAGAAAATACGTTTCTCTTTCAAAACCTTTTACCTTTTACTCCCCGCACCCCCCCCCCCCCCCCCCCCCCCCCCCCTAAAAAAATATAATCTGTTTATCAACTGTATTACTTTTTAACACACTTCCGTCTAAATGAAGTCTGCCTGATCCAGCTAATTCCCCTGTTTTAACACAAACTTAAATATGGTCCTCATTAAATTCCGGATCCAAAATTACCAAAAAATATTTTAACTATCTTTCTAACTTTAAAACACTGATTTAGATTTACGTTGTACCCAAAATATCATAAAACAGTTTATGTCCCAGCTTAGATAAAACAAAATAAAGGAATGAGAAACCTTTCTTTTTTTTTCCTATTTTGAAACTACGATGTTTGTACGAAGTTCAACTTTGTCGTAATTTCAAGGCAGATGGCAGATTCGGGGGTGGGGGCGAACAGGTCGTTAACCCTTTGATTGGACAAAGTATCGTGTTTTAGCTTGAAATCGTAAATATTGTCTTTAGTCTCGCTACCCTCGCTGATATTTTTTTTTTAATTTGATAGAATAACGCCCCTTTCAAAATCCAGGAACCGCCCCTTAAGGTAAAAATAGATTTGAACTGTGCAGTATATCTGAGGTAGTTAATGCACACCTTTGCTGTGCATTATCCAGATTATAGCACAGTAAGAACAAAGAGATTTTACTCTTGCCATGTGTTAAATATAACTACTTGAAGAATCATTTTAACACGGAAAACTCAAACATTTACTAATCACTGTCAGAAGTTACGGATCTTTGAGTATTGCATACATCGTTTTTACAGTATAAATAATAATTTGTTATCATCCAATCAAAACGAAACTAAATATTGTTGTAATACACATACATGTATGTTAATTCACGGTTCACAAAGATTCTGTTGATTAATATCGCTGTATCTTAAAGTGTACTCGTATCGAACTGTTACTGTTTGACATAATATATTTATTGTGTATATTTTTCATATTGTACTGAATTATATATTTGCTGTCATCTTGAAATTTTGTATATTGTACTTATATAATATGGAACTTGTATCCAATCTTATTGTATATATAGACATATAATACATATTGTATTATATGTCTCTGATATAGACAATAAAATATGTTTAAATTAAGAGGTATAGGGAGATGGTTCAATTTTCACAAAACCTAATTAAACACGCAGCATTTTAGCACCTGTCCCAAGTCAGAGGTTATTGGTCATTGTTAGTCTTGTATGTTTTTTTTTAATTTTAGTTCATTTATTTATGTTTTGGAGTTTAGTATGACCTGTGTTACGAGTAGTCTCAGGTATGACGTCCATTTTCACAGAAGTAGTGCACATTTTTATTAACATCCGGGAACATTTGTTGTTTTTCACTATACTCCTAAAATTTCCTTATGAAATTGTATATGTAAATGTTCAAATGGATCTGAATAAATGATACAAGCGCGTAGATGAACACTATATAGTGGTGCGAAAATACACGGGAAAAGATAGATAACTCTATTTTTTTTTATATAAAAAGCCCGCGAAAGCTTGTCCGAAGAAAAAGCAGAAGTGTGACAGTTCAGACAGGTACGACAAAACATACACGTGTTTTAATCGTTATTAGATAAATATCACACAGGAAACTTCTCAAAAATGGTTTTAGATATGTAAAACATTTGCTAATGGCGTAATGCAACTTTCTTGATTGTAGCAAAAAACAAACCCACACACCTTTATTCCTTGTGCAACTCATTCATTTGTCATTTGTAATACTTTTAAAACTTGCGTATTTAAAAAATCTTAAATTGGAGTGAAACTGTATTCTAGAGGAAAGGAAAAAAAGATAAAAGTTCGTGTAAATCATTACTCAGAAGATTTAAAAGCAACACCAACCCACAGGCACTTGTTTTCTATAAATGGCAAGATCCACTGTCACTACATCACATAGTTTGCTGCAAAGTCTTCAAACAATGAGCAAAACCCATATATAAAAGGCCTGGAAATGACATTAACTATATATAAAGCAATTCAAACAAGAAAACTGATAGCCTGATTTATGTACAAAATATAAATAATTGAAACTGATTTATGTACAAAATATAAATAATTGAAACTGATTTATGTACAAAATATAAATAATTGAAACTGATTTATGTACAAAATATAAATAATTGAAACTGATTTATGTACAACATATAAATAATTGAAACTGATTTATGTACAAAATATAAATGATTGAAAAACAAATATGACATACAGCAACTAACAACTACACCACTGGATAAACGACTGAAGGGAAGCAATGCACTCCAGTGGCGGATCCAGGACTTTTCCTAAGGGGGGCCGCTACAGTCATGCTTCAATGATTCCCTATATAATCAACCAAATTTTTCCCACAAAAGGGGGGGGGGCTCAGGCCCCCCCCTGGATCTGCCTATGCACCCCTCCAGAAAACCAAGTTTCATCCAATTTCAATTTATGGAGTCTGTATTTGAGCTCAAAATACAATTTATACTGTACATGAAACATGACTATAGATAGCCTCAGGTTGACGGAACATGCAATACTTTTGATATAAATATCATAAAATTGACTTCTGAAAGTATGGAACGCCATTCTGGAGCCATATAACAGGGTTGTCATATGATGGTCACAGCTTTAAAGGGTTGAGCAAAGGATTTTTTTGTATTTTTTTCTCGATTGCACTTTTTGTACATGCATAAAGTATTGGTGTATGTATAGATCAGGTACAATGTAGATTGGAAGTTTTGGAAATAAGATTAAGAATTTTATTAGTCTCAAATCCAAACAAAAAAATAGTTACGAAATAAACGTAAAACAAACAAAGTTGTCAAACATATAGATAAAAAAAAGATAGATAGAAAACAATACAAACATGTAGCATCGAAAAAAAGAAAGATTATTAATATTTATTAAAATACTATTTCTATAACATGCCTCATCTATTAAGTTCTCATCTCAAATATCATGTAAGTCACCAATCCTACACAGTTTATATATATTGACATTATAGTTGTTTCTCTCATTATACATTTTAATTATACTGTCAACAATGATAATTAATATACATGTGTCACATTATTCACGAGTAAAATACAAAATCAAATTTTTTTTCACTGCTTGTTGAATTAAAACAGGGGACAATATTTGAAGTTTCATTAAACATTTTGATCCTAGGTTTATAAGTTAAGTACATGTTATAATAAAATGGAATTCATCTATCACCTTTTTATGGCATAAAGGACATATTCTATTTTCTAAGGCTGTTTTAATGTATCCATCGCTTTGAGGTATGAGATGTAATGAGACAACTCTCGAGAATGGCTGAAAAGCTAGTATAGTTGTGTGTTTAGGGGCATCATCACTTCCTTCCCATGTGAAGCCAGCGATTGAATAAAGATGATGCCATATATTGCACAAGTTATTTGTTAATTGTTATAATCAATAATCACAATCACTAGACACAATGCCATCATTCAGTCATTAGGGAAACTGCAGACCAAACAAGTGTATCTGGTATTATGACGATCAATAAGATACTTGATGAGCTTTAAAAGGGCAGGGATACAGATGGTCCCCTCTCTCAATGCTCTCTGGTAGATGCAATCTTAAAGAGGCGCATAACTGACGATCTTTTCTGGTAAAGGATATTACTTAAAAGTGTATTGTTATAGAGACGCATTTGAGGTTAGACATATAGTGCATGTCACTGTTTATTTGAGGATCTTATTGATGCAAATTAAACATTGCAATTGAGGGAGCATTTCAAAGTTAGGAAGCCGCATTATAAAATTTATATCTGATATGTCTATATGCATGAAATATATTTCATGAAATAGCTATAACTAACTTCTCATTTTGGTCCATTCTTCAAAATTCACAAATTTTTAATTGCTATTTAAGGAAAACTTTCTTGACAAACAATGTAAGTACATGTACACTCTTCTTTTTTTTTTACAGGAATGGCATGTACATGTTCAGAGCAAGGCATGTCTGAAGAAAATGAAGACATTCCTTCAGAACTGGCAGGGTTGATCTGTTCTGATTACAGAGGCATTAAGATAACAAATAACTTTCCCGCCAAAAATAGTAGGAAAATCATGAAAAGGTTGCTGCAGTTAAAACCAAGACTGTTCCAATATGAACCTTATGCAGAGGAAATAAAATTAAAAGCTTGGGTAAACTTCGTCAATATACCTCCTGTATATGAAGAAGGCTATGGCAACTATTTTGATCCAGTCACGAAGCAGTTTGATCCTGATTTTTATAGTCCTACCGATATTGAAAAGCCTCATATCTTGGCAAGGGATCTTGTATGGAGAGTGTTCAATATTGGTGAATTATATGTTGCCTGGAAGAATGGACAGAAAGGAAAAAAATACTTGGAGCTTGATCATGATATTTTGTTAGCTACTGCAAAGGCTGTGATGAAAGAGTTTTCCATTGATAAAGACCAGTGGAAGAAAAAATGTCTGCCATTTTTAAACCATTCAATAAATGACTTTTTTATGCGAAAAATTAAAAAGCCTTACTTTTGTGGATTTCTGGAAAATCAGTCGTGTATGTTCATCGATATTTAGATTTCAATCTAGTTTGAAAAGCTCCATAGCAAGAATTGAACCTAAATTAAACAAGCTTATGTGCATGGATAAAATTTGTGTGCAAACATGTACGTTTAATGTAAAGTTTGTTGTTTTTTTATTCATTGTAAGTTATTTTGACATAAGTGTACACTGATGTAGATTATATAGAACTATTACAGCCTTTTGTTTTGTAAATGTTGGACAGTGCTTCCAGTTTGTAGTTAGCTTCAAAGTAGTTTTGTTTATTTGTTACACTGTTTACATGTAAATTAAATTTTCCCTATACAATGTATAAGGACTTATCAACTTAATTAGAATTAATTTTTGCAGAATGCCAGACATTGAGTTGCTACATTTCATGTATACAGATACAATGTGTTCTGAGATATCAATCTCTCAAACCTTCTTTTCCTGGACATCATTAGGAGTCATTACCATGGAGATTATTTGGCACCGCCCCCTCAGTTATGGTCTATTGACTTTGCAACTTTTGCTTAGGTTTCATGTATTACATGTAGTTTGTGATTAGGTCAGTTTATGGGGAACCACTAGTGGTAAGTTTATGATAATTGATATGCAGTTGTATAAGCAGTGGCATATCTCATTTCCATGGAGATAATTTGACCCGCCCCCTCAGTCATGGTTTATTTATTGACTTTTTGCTTAGTTTACATGTATTAGTTTGTGTTTAGGTTTGTTTAAAGGGAACTACTTATGATAAGTCAATGGTATTTTGTATGCAGTTGTATTAATTAGCATTGACACATCCCCATTCATGGGGATTGTTTAGCCATGTACCTTCAGTCATAGTTAATTGACTTATTTGCAAAACTTGCATTGTTAAGTGTTGCTTATTTTAATTTCAACATATGCATTATCGAAATTACAAAAAAGAGAGACATATCTCTGTGATAACAGTTTATTATTTATCTTAAAAAAACTGAAAAGCAAAAGAAAATGGGCCAACCTTGCATATTGGAGATATTGTTTATAAAGTAGGATTTTTACTCTTTTTAGCTCACCTGACGTGAAAGGTCAAGTGAGCTTTTCTCATCACTTGGCGTCTGTAAACTTTAAAAGAAATCTTCTCCTCTGAAACTACTCAGCCAAATTTAACCAAACTTGGCCACAATCATCATAGGGGTATTTAAATAAAAAAATGTGTCCGGTGAGCCAACAGACCAAGATGGCCGCCATGGCTTAAAATAGAACATAAGGGTAAAATGCAGTTTTTGGCTTATAACTCATAAACAAAAGCATTTAGAGCAAATCTGACATTGGGTAAAATTGTTAATTGGGTCAAGATCTATCTGCCCTGAAATTTTGAAACCGTTGTTAGGTTGCTGCACCTGAATTGTAATTTTAAGGAAATTTTGCAGTTTTTAGCTCACCTGGCCCAAAGGGCCAAGTGAGCTTTTCTCACCACTTGGCGTTTGTCGTCCGGCGTCGTCCGGCGTCGTCGTCGTTAACAATTTACATTTTGAACTTCTTCTAGAGAACCACTGAATGGAATGAAACCAAACATGGCATGAATGTTCCTTATGAGGTGCTAACCAAGTGTTGTTACTTTGTTGCCGATCCATCATCCAAGATGGCCGCCAGCCGGGGACTTAGTTTAACATAGGACCCTATGGGAAATGCATACAAATGACTTCTATTAGAGAACCACTGAATGGAATAAAACCAAACATAGTATGAATGTTCCTTATGGGGTGCTGACCAAGTGTTGTTACTTTGTAGCCGATCCATCATCCAAGATGGCCGCCAGCGGGGGACTTAGTTTAACATAGGACCCTATGGGAAATGCATACAAATGACTTCTTCTAGAGAACCACTGAATGGAATGAAACCAAACATAGCATGAATGTTCCTTATGGAGTGCTGACCAAGTGTTGTTACTTTGTAGCCGATCCATCATCCAAGATGGCCGCCAGCGGGGGACTTAGTTTAACATAGGACCCTATGGGAAATGCATACAAATGACTTCTTTTAGAGAACCACTGAATGGAATGAAACCAAACATGGCATGAATGTTCCTTATGAGGTGCTGACCAAGTGTCGGGGGCGGGTCCAGGTAAGGGCGTAATGGGCGTACGCCCCCCCTTTAAAAAAAAAAAAAAAAAAAAAAAAAAAAAATATCGTTATAATCTGCTAGTATTGTATTGAATGATGGCAATTTATCATATTCATTAATTAAACACATACTCTGATTTCTTTTTATACGGATTCCCCAATTTGATGGGTCATCATCAACCGTAAAATTTCGTTTCTCGGAGTCCGGCGTGTTCGACTCTGCGATTAGTATCCATTTTTGTTGATGTGATAAAGAATTCGGAAAGATGTCGATGTCAAAAACAAAACTAGATGCTAAATTGTTGAAATTCAGGAGCTTCTGAGCTTCCCCATGGACCCTCAACCGTAATCACGCCTCTCGTTCATAAAATCCTGGCCTAGGTATTGAAATGTTAAGTTACTCCTTATACCCTTGAGTTTAGAATTTCTCGTTATTGGTCTACTGCTGTTAAGATCCATCCAATCATTTTAATATACCATAGACAATTAATGAAGAAAACTCGGCATAAAAAATGTCACACCCTGACAAAAAGCCAAAAAAGGTCCAAAAAAATTTTCGCCTCGCTTCGCTCGGCAAAATTTTTTATTCTACACCCCCCCTTTCAAATATCCTGGACACGCCCCTGAGTGTTGTTACTTTGTTGCTGATCCATCATCCAAGATGGCTGCCAGCCGGGGACTTAATTTAACATAGGACCCTATTGGAAATGCATACAAATGACTTCTTTTAGAGAACCACTGAATGGAATAAAACCAAACATAGCATGAATGTTCCTTATAGGGTGCTGACCAAGTGTTGTTACTTTGTAGCCGATCCATCATCCAAGATGGCCGCCAGCGTGGGACTTAGTTTAACATAGGACCCTATGGGAAATGCATACAAATGACTTCTTTTAGAGAACCACTGAATGGAATGAAATCAAACATGGCATGAATGTTCCTAATGTGGTGCTGACCAAGTGTTGTTACTTTGTAGCCGATCCATTATCCAAGATGGCCGCCAGCGGGGGACTTAGTTTAACATAGGACCCTATGGGAAATGCATACAAATGACTTCTTCTAGAGAACCACTGAATGGAATAAAACCAAACATTGCATGAATGTTCCTTATGAGTGCTGACCAAGTGTTGTTACTTTGTAGCCGATCCATCATCCAAGATGGCCGCCAGCAGGGGACTTAGTTTAACATAGGACCCTATGGGAAATGCATACAAATGACTTCTTTTAGAGAACCACTGAATGGAATAAAACCAAACATGGCATGAATGTTCCTTATGAGGTGCTGACCAAGTGTTGTTACTTTGTAGCCGATCCGTCATCCAAGATGGCCGCCAGTGGGGGACTTTTGAATGAAATTAAACATGTTCCTTTCCTTATAAATGAGGTTGTGTTGTCACTTTTAGCCAAATTTTATATTTTTTTATATGATGTCAAAAACCCAAGTAGAATCAGGTGAGCCTCTAGTTTGTTATTATCTTGAATATTATTATAGATAGAGATAAACTGTAAACAGCAATAATGTTGAGAAAAGTAAGATCTACAAACAAGTCAAACATGACCAAAATTGTCAATTGACCCCTTTAGGAGTTATTGCCCTTTATATTAATTTTTAACAATTTTCATAAATTTTTGTAAATTTTTAGAAAATATTTTCCACTGTAATTACTAGGCCAAGTTCATTATAGATAGAGACAATTGTAGCAACAAGAATGTTCAGTAAAGTTAGATCTACAAACACATCACGATCACCAAAACACAATTTTGTCATGAATTTATCTGTCTCTATTGTTTAATATGCACATAGACCAAGGTGAGCGACACAGGCTCTTGAGAGCCTCTAGTTTGTGTTTTGCAAAACTATATAAGATAAAGAAAAACTCAACACAACTAAAAGGATCAGCTATAGACAAGATTTACAAACAACAAAGATGAAAATTGGCAGTCCACTTCTTGATACAGAGGTTTTTGTTCTTAATTAACCGATGACATTGACCCTTTTTTGTACCTTGGACATCTGACTATGGTAGATCGAGACAGGAGAGAAACTGAAAACAGTACAACAATCAGCAAAACTAATCAACAATGAGGGGTTTGGTATCCGGAATTATATGTAAGCCTTTAATCTTGAAAATCAACATAGATATGGGCAAGGGACACACTCCTTATATATAGCCACTAGTTGAGTTTTATTGCAGGAACTTAAGAGGCACAATTAGTATTTGGGTATGTAGTTTTAAAAACGGTCCATGACCCTGCTAACCAAACAAGAAGGCTGACACGACTAAAAAATAGAACATGAGGATCGTTTAATTGTATGATGTCGTCTGCGTCGTCCGAAGATGCATTGGTTCCAGACAATAACTTAAGTTTATATGAATGGATCTCTTTGAAATTTAATAAGAAGGTTCAATACCACAAAGGTAAGGTTAGGGATGATGGTCCCAATCGTTTAGGAATTAGGGGCCCAAAACAAGCATTATTCTGCTTTCAGTATAATTCCTTGTGTATAAGTATTTCAATTGCTCTGAAATTGTTCCACATTGTTTAATACCACAAATAGAAGGTTTGGATTCATTTTTGGGGTTATGGTGCTAACAGTTGAGGAATTAAAGGTAAAAAAAACGCATTTTCGTAGTTTCTGATCAATAACTTGTATGTAAGAGTATGGATCTATCTGACATTGTACCACAAGGTTTTCATATCACAAAACAAAGGTTGGGATTGAGTTTGGGGGTTATATATCGCCCCTTTCATGCAGAAATTAGGGGCCAAAACGAGCATATATCTAGTTTCCAGATACTAACTTGTGTTTACATTGTAAGGGTATGGATCTCTTCCTGAAATTGTAGGGTTCCATACTACAAAGGTAGGCAGGGATCGAATGTGGGGGAAATTGCTCCAAGGGGGGATTCAAAACGTTTTAGGGGTTTCATTTTTTTCTTCAAAATTTGTATAAACTTTCAAGAAGAAATCTTTAATTGCACAGTATTGCGCAATAAAATGTAGCTTTGTAATATCTTGATATTTGTTATGTGTCAGAAACGTATTTTCTGTAAAAAAAGAAAAAGATTACAATCCAAATTCACATAATATCAATCTTGAATATTGTCGCGTGTCGAAATTTTGTCCAACTGTTCAGGGTTAAACCTCTGCGGTCGTATCAGGGTGCGCTCAACGAAGCATTTTATTAAAATTATTCGCCTATTTGTCACATGCACTTGTCTCGGAAGTTTTTTTCCTATATACTAATATAACATGTATATAGGATTTTCTTTTCTGAGATAAGTGCCTGTGCTTTTTGTCCTGAAATTTTTAATAGATCATAGACAGAATCTTTAAAGAGCAAAACGAGCAGCAGGACAATATCTACAAATAAGTCGGTTCAGTCAACTGCTTTTTAGAGTTCTTGGCCTAACATGACGATTTTAACTATTTTGCATTTTTGTCTAAAGCTCACATCTTCAAAACTACTTTTTTTATTAATAAAAACTATACAGACCAAAACTGATCAGCAAGTCTACATATAGATCAACATGACCGAAATGATTAGTTGACTTCTCATTGAAGTTATCGCCCTTCGATGACGATTTTTCTTATATTTGCGTAATGCCTTCTAGGATCTACTAGTATTATCTTAAAACTGTTATAGATAGATAGAAACTTAAACTAGAGTGTCCAAGTACCCTGTGTCGCTCACCTGATATTTTTATTTACAATTGATGCATGATAAATGCAACTGTTGTACTGTCGTTTAGTTTCAGAGATATAATACTAAAAAGTGCATTTGAAACCTGTTTTATTTCAGCCATGTGGGCAGGCAGGGTCATCATACACAGTGGTCCCTGGATATCCTAGTGGTGATTTAAACCAAGTTTGTTTAAATTTGACAGGTGTTTCAAGGGAGAATTTTGTAAAATTTATATAACGAGAAATGCAAAGTAATGAGAAAGTTGTGAAGTTGTTTTGTTGTTACGCAACCCCCTGCTCCCCCTTTGCCAAAAAAAACCAAAAAGGTAATAAAAAATTATCATATAAGGGCAATCTATCCTATTAATGATTTCTGCAAAATTCAGTTGATTGTGCAAGGGTTGTATAGCCAGCTGAGGTCGTTAAAAACTCTCTTTTGTTGTTGCAGATAGATCTTAACCTGATAAACAATGTTATCACATGTCAGATTTGCTCTAAATGCTTTGGTTTTTGAGTGATAAGCCAAAAACTGCATTTTACCCCTATGTTCTATTTTTAGCCATGGCGGCCATCTTGGTTGGTTGGGCGGGTCATCGGACACAATTTTTTAACTAGATACCCGAATGATGATTGTGGCCAAGTTTGGTTTAATTTGGCTCATTAGTTTCAGAGGAGAAGATTTTTGTAAAAGATAACTAAGATTTACGAAAAATGGTTAAAAATTGACTATAAAGAGCAATAACTCCTAAAGGGGTCAACAGACCATTTTAGTCATGTTGACTTATTTGTAGATCTTACTTTGCTGAACATTTTTGCTTTTTACAATTTATCTCTATCTATAATAATATTCAAGATAATAACCAAAAACAGCAAAATTTCCTTAAAATTACCAATTCAGGGGCAGCAACCTATCAACGGGTTGTCCGATTCATCTCAAAATTTCACGGCAGATAGATCTTGACCTGATAAACAATTTTACCCCCATGTCAGATTTGCTCTAAATGCTTTGGTTTTTGAGTGATAAGCCAAAAACTGCATTTTACCCCTATGTTCTATTTTTAGCCATGGCAGCCATCTTGGTTAGTTGGCCAGGACACCGGACACAATTTTTAAACTAGATACCCGAATGATGATTGTGGCCAAGTTTCAAATTGGTTTAATTTGGTCCAGTGGTTTCAGAGAAGATTTTTGTAAAAGATAACTAAGATTTACGAAAAATGGTTAAAAATTGACTATAAAGGGCAATAACTCCTAAGGTAGCACTCCACAGTTAGGTGTGTAGTTTCGCATTTTGGCCCCTGTGGATTTTTTAAATATGAGAGCTAGTGTGCAATAAAATTCATTTTTGGATAGCTGAGTATTTAAATAGCCTTTGTATTGGGTTTATATGAACATCAAGGTTATGTAATGTATGTAATATAGGCTGTTTTCTGTATGACAGTCCGTATTTGCATGTCCATACCATACATTGGTCCGGCAATTATTGTAATGTTTTTTTCCAACTTTTTATCGCACGAACTTTGTGATTGGATTTTACGAAAAAATGAGGCGAAAGACACCCATTTTTATATTGATCATTAGGAAGATGTAAGAAAACAGTTTCTAAAAAGATATCACTCAAAGGCATTGAAATTCTAGTTTGATCCAAATTTTGGGGGGATATATGACATGTTCACCCCCCTTTTTGCAATATTTTATGGTAAATAAATGCTGAATGTTGCCATGGATACACATACAAGGAATTAATTTTCACCCTTTTAACTTTGGAAAATTGAATCTATGGAAGATACTGATTACATACATATGCACATGTACAACACAAACAGTTAGGTTAATGTATTAAAAATCCAGGAACAGGAGATGATAAAACATTTTGGGGCTCATTTTTAATTTTACTTTTCTAACTGTGGAGTGCTACCTAAAGGGGTCAACAGACCATTTTGATCATTTTGATCCTGTTGACTTATTTGTAGATCTTACTTTACTGAACATTTTTGCTGTTTACAGTTTATCTCTATCTATGATAATATTCAAGATAATAACCAAAAACGGCAAAATTTCCTTAAAATGACCAATTCAGGGGCAGCAACCTATCAACGGGTTGTCCGATTCATCTCAAAATTTCAGGGCAGATAGATCTTGACCTGATTAACAATTTTACCCCATGTCAGATTTGCTCTAAATGCTTTGGTTTTTGAGTTATAAGCCAAAAACTGCATTTTACCCCTATGTTCTATTTTTAGCCATGGCGGCCATCTTTGTTGGTTGGCCGGGTCACCGGACACAATTTTTAAACTAGATACCGCAATGATGATTGTGGCCCAGTTTGGTAAAAATTGGCCCAGTTGTTTCAGAGGAGAAGATTTTTGTAAAAGCTAACGACGGACGACGACGACGACGGACGACGGACGACGGACGCCAAGTGATGAGAAAAGCTCACTTGGCCCTTTGGGCCAGGTGAGCTAAAAAGCACATCTGATAGTCGGAAGATGCAGATGAGCAAAACAGGCTCTTTAGGGCTTTTAGTTGATGATGTGGTTGCATTTGACAAAATCATGATGGAGGCAGCATTGACTTCATGTATATAAAATGTGATCTTTGATCTATAATTGGGTAAACCGTCGTTAAAAACACAACTTCCATTTGTACCATCTGCTATTTCAGAAAACAGGTGAGTCTGCTGTCAATATAATACCTCATTTCTTTTTGCCAATTATCTTGATAACTATGATTAATAGAACGAAACTCAGCCCAAGCAAAAAGAACCAGTCGACAAAAATATGACCCACACGGCAGTGTCCATTAAATTGCTAGGGTGCCTATTTTCCCTTTAGAATATAGGTTAGACCAAAGGGAACAACTTCAGACAAGTCCATGGTATTTAGTGTACAATTGTTATAGCTATGATATTATTTTTTTCCATGGTGACTATTTAGTCAGGCACCTTTAATCATAGTTGTTTGATCCATGGTATTTAGTGTACAATTGTTATAGCTATGATATTATTTGTTTCCGTGGTGGCTATTTGGTCAGGCACCTTCAATCATGGTTGTTTGATTTTGAATGTTTTGAATAATTGCAAACAAAAAGTTCTCTGAAACTGACATTATGCTTGATTTCTTGATTGAGAGCAAATTAATTGCGTTTGACGGACTGTTTTACTACAAACGATCGGTATTCATTTGAGGATCAACTGTGCTCCTCTTGTCGACTTTATTTATAAGTCTGACATCACTCAGGAACTTGGGCAGAAAAGGAAGGAGGATGTTCTCTCACGAAATAATTCACAATTTGGTGAAATATTCCATCGAACTTGAAGAATACAGTTAAGTCTGCATCATAACTCTAGATATTGACAACGAAGGTCTATTATAAGATGATTTCATGCATACGGAATATATATTTACCAATTGATAAAATTCAAGTGCTTGTACGTCCAATCAAAACTTCTTTGATAAAGGATTACTGTTCAAAATGAAACATAAACCAAGAATTTCAAATGATGAATTTGAAGTCATCACTACGTTAATTAAAAGGAGTCGGTTGGCCGTCATAGTATATCCATTTTACAGATGACGGCGGATATGTTTCAATCGTAACTACAATCCAATCCACTTTTCCAACGAATATGGACTACCGGATCAGACTTAAAACCGGATTTTTACTAATATGAAGAACATGACGGGTACCATATGGA
Organism: Mytilus edulis; assembly: GCA_019925275.1. Lineage (NCBI taxonomy): Eukaryota > Metazoa > Mollusca > Bivalvia > Mytilida > Mytilidae > Mytilus > Mytilus edulis. Next base: position 56,373,673 of record CM034355.1, read on the forward strand.
GCAGGATCTGCCTGCCCTTCCGGAGCATATGAGACCTGCATGTTTTGTTTTGTGTACTGTTGTTTGTTTGTCTTTTTTTGTGAGCGGGATCCCCCCCCCCCCCCCTAATTACATTGTTCTATCAAATTTACACAAAGAGGAGCTATATATATATATGTGTGAATATTGGTATAAAGAATGATTGCAAGGTATACAAACATGGAAAACAAGGAATTCTAATTAAAAGTTTATATTTAGAATCATTAATTTACAGCTTTAGAATGACCTAGGTACTTAGGATAGGACATTTTTTTTCAAGCCCTCCCCCTTTATTGAAAAAAATCGTTATTTTGTTTTTTTTACATAAATTTCAATTTATTTTTGCCTTTAACTGTAAAATATGAACAAATAACTTGTATTTTCTATTTAAACACCTTGTCCTTTTGTAAATTTAAGGAACAGACGTCGATTAAGCCGAACGTCGATGGTAGTCGTAACTATTAATAATGATGTACCATGCCTATAAAAAAAATGTTCTTCATTGCAAATAAATCAAATCTAAATAATTTCGCTTTTCATGTACACTGGAAAATGAATATGTATTGTTTTATCTCTGCTTGACCAGAATATTTTTTCCTCTCATTTGGGTTCAGAATATATTTTTTTTTCAGAATAAAAACAATACTAACCCCCATGCACCCTTTTAAGTTTAATGATAATTTCCTAATGTCTGCAACTTAATAGTGAAAATACAATGTAATTCCCGAAAATAAATGAAACTAACATATTGATGGAAAGGACAGCCAACAAAAACTATAATTGAAAAGTTGAAAAAAATCCATATAATATGACATATGTTATGACATAAGAAACACATTTAAAAACAAATTGAATGCGTAACAGTCTGTTTTCAGTGGGCGCTAAGATATCATATATATATATATATATCCTGTAATTGAATTTCACTTACAGTTTAAACTGTTATTGGTTATAACAATTTGACACACCATTTCAAAGGTAAGTTGGGAAATTTCTTAACTTATCAGTTCTGCCGCGGCTTTAAGCAGTGGCCATTTCACATTACGGTGACCGGAAATGGCTCTGGCAAATTTTATATTCAATGATCAGGATGATTTTAAAATATTTCTGTTAATGCCAAGTTTAGTAGACAAACAATGCAATAATGTAAAACATTTTATCATAACTTTGATTAAAACATCCTTTCGCTTTTACTTTCATATGAACCCATTCATGCTGGAGAATAAGAAATTTAATATGATATAAAGGTATTATAGTTTAGTAAGACAGACGATCCCATTCTGTAGTAGCATGCATGCGAGGTTAGTTGTAGAGTAAGAAATCAACATCAGATCAAATAAAGCTTACACAGATTTTATTTTTTTACTTTTAAAAAAAAGGTAAAATCACAAAAAAACTGAATTCCGAGAAAAATTCAAAACGGAAAGTCCCTAATCAAATTGTGCATTAATTTTCTACCTTCTTTTACATTGCAACTCATCCTTTTTAGAACGAAATACGTGATATATGATAAACGCATTTCACGAACAATACTATACCAGTCTACAAATTTATCTAAGATTTTAGGTATCCATTTCAGAGATCAAGTAGATTAAGAAATTGCACAGAAAAACTACCTTGGTTGACTGGGTTAATTGCAATAAAGGAAACGTTAATATCATTGCTATCATTTAATTTTAAAGAGATAAAAAAATATCACCGTATAACTAGTGTTAATCACCTAAACTTTGTACAAAATAACATAAGAATATATTTTGGTTATAGCAATTTCAGGAATCCAAACACTATATATATATATATTTATTGCTATTTTGTGGATTTTTCCTTTGATCTTTTTTTGTGATAATTTTCATATCATGCTACTCACCTGAGATGGAATATTATCGCTAGAAACTAAGCATGCACGTGGCGTTGCTAACGAAATAGACATGAAATTGACACGAAATTGACAACGTCGTCATAGGTAAAATAGCGATAAAAAGATTATCATTGTTCATCTCAACTCGATTGC
>CM034355.1:56375801-56414375 GCA_019925275.1 Mytilus edulis
ATTCATGAATTGAGGAAAATACGTCATTTTTTGCTGCATGTTTATCAAAATTTAAAAAAAATCCTCTATTTACAGTTTTATAAAATTTGGGTCACATAATCTCCCTGCAAAATGAAACATATTGCTGTTTTGAAAAATAGGGGTCCATGAACTCGTTTTCAAATTAAATCAGTTTGAATGATAAAAATCAGTCGAAAAATGCATCTTTTCCCGATATGTCACAGTTTGACGTCGCGAAAATAACATTTTATGTTAGCAACGTCATTACCTCCCCTGTAACTGTATCGTATGCCCTTAAATTATGTTATAATACTTACATTTGATTAATTCATTTTTTAAATCTACTGTAGTTCTATTTACAAAAGGATTCCATCGAACTTCAAAATCTAATTTGTGAAAGATTTCAAGCATATTATTGAGGTCCTTTAAAGCACCATTTCTTTCTGCACCATTCCCTATTGCAAATTTCTGTCCTGTGATGATAAGAGCTAAACCTGGTCTCCTATTATTTTCATCAGGGGAGATAACTGTAGGCAAATGATCAGACGGGGTTGGCACTTGTTGTTGTAAGTTAGCTCCCATTCCACCTGTAGCTTGTAAGGATTCATAAGTTTGAGAATTGCTAGCCTTCATGGCTTTTCCTGTGTCTTTGTAAACAACTGTTGTAGATGAATCCTCATTTCCTTCATTTCTATCATCAGTCTCTCTCCTTGAATCTTTTGGCATTGTGGCCTCTGTAATGGTTGATTGATGTGGGTTATCTTCAGCACCTCCAGCTGGAATCACATTTGCAGTGTAAGTTTGAGAATTATCACTTTTACTGATGCCAAAAAATCTGTTAAAAAAATAATTCATATGGTAGATTCATGATATACATGATTGCGTATGTATAAACATATCTTAAACAATAGAACTTAGATTTTATCTCCTGACTTTTATTTATTTTTTTAAGTCTGCAAATCAAGACTTATTGACCAGAAATTGATAAAAGATGCAAAACAAATTTAAAAGAAACTGCAATATCTTTGTGTCTATGGTGAGTTTATTTGACACATGTTCAATGGAATATCTATTTCCCCAGTTTTTGGTTTGGTTCGTGTTGCTTAGTTTTTAGTTTTCAATGATGTGTTTTGTGTTCTATTGTTTGACTTCTTCTCTTTCTCTTTTTTGACACAGCATAGTCAGTTATTTTCAGTTTATGAGCTTGTGTCAAACGATTTACTTATATATTAAATACCTACTTACTTTTTTATGTTTTTCCCAAATCCATCTGAAAAATAAACATGGATTTACAATTGTAAACAACTAATCAAAATGTTTCAGCAAAGATATACATTCTTTAAAGTATCATTGTATGGATGACTGACTCATTAATTACAGTATTGTATAATCAACAGACTTACAATGGACAGATAAGTCAAATGTTTATTGATAAGGTAGCAATACACAGTTAAGAAAAAATGTAAAAATTTACTCTCATATATTTAACCATTACATTTTCTTGGCTTTCATAAAGTTAAGCTAACTGCATATATGTTTGTAATCAGTATCTTCCATGTATTTGATTTCCAGTAGTTAAAATGGTAAAATATCATTTCTTTTATGTTTTTGGCAACAATCTGCATATATTTTTGTGAATGCTACATTAATTTCTGGACCTAAGGCTGGTCATAAATGAAAAAACGAACATGCATTCAAACAGAAAGGAATAGGCCATAAAACATGTAAAAAAATACTCTTGGTGATCTTTTAAACCAACTTGAAGGCTAAATAAGTACTCAGCTGTCATAAAATGAATGCTATTGCAAAATATCTTTTATATTTGAAAAATCCACAGGGCCAAAATGTTTAACAACACTCCTAACTGTGTATTATTATATTTCTAACTAATCTATATTGGTACCAGAGGCAGATTAAGGGGTATAGCCCCCCTCCCTTCACCTGTCATTTGTAAAAAAAAAATGGTTTATTGTTAATCACTGAAACATGACTGTCCCCCATTACTGAATATCACACAGGTTTCCTTAAAATTTTGACGTCATAAAACAAATATCTGACGCCACAATGGAAAAGTGATTGTTGTTGTCAGACGTCAAAAGTTCAAGCGGCCAGGTCAGCCGGGATTAGCGATAAGGTGTATTAATTCATATAATAAAAGCATTTCTGGGTCTCATGAAAATATAGCCACATTGTTATGAACTTTTGTGAACTTCGTATTTATACCAAATTTTCAAAATGGCGGTGCAAGGTCGGGCCTTTTTTTGACGTTTTATTTGTGGAACCTACATGTATACATATTTTTACGAAGTTTATGCTAATGCCACCTGAAGACCATTTACTAAGCAAAAGCAACCCTGATTATAATAAAATATTGCACACATAAAAAGAAGTAGGCAATTTTATAGGAACAGTATAATTTATTATATTATTGCACTGATTGGTGTAACGGTTTCAGTCCCGTTTAATAGTATAATATCATTATTAATAGTCCCAGGAACAAGAACAATCCAAACAGTTTCAGACATTAAAGATTCTTTTTTTATACCCATAGAGCTATATGATTCATATTTGCAATCGACATCGGGAAATTCATCCTTTCTGACAATATTGTCGGCTTTTCTGTCATCCATTGCTTCAGATGTTTCGAAGAAAATTGACTCGACTGGGAAAATTTGGAAAGTTGGGAAAATCCAAAGCGAAAGTGAAAGCAGAAAGGACAAGACAGCCCAAGTTCTCGACAGAATATTTTGTTACAGATCACAAAAAGATATGACTAAATACCAACTTGCATAAAAGAAACAAGAAATAACTATTACTTCGAATGATTATAACTCTGATTATTACATACACACAACAACAAAAAACAACACAATATAACAACAGACATTATAGATGACGAAACAATCAATAAATCAAGGAATTAATTTTCCAGAAAACGTTAAGAATTGAATTGCAGTTTTTGCAGACAAATTACAAATTTACCATTATATACTAGAGCTATGATTTTTTTTCTGTGCAAATTTTTTTTTTCGCCTTTGCCGAAGAACAATCTATTTTTTTAGCGACAAACCGAAAACTATTTTTTTCTTTCAATTTTAGCATTACATATAGTGGCAGCTGAGGGTGAAACAAACACATTTTTTTTCTCAGGGTTTTTTCACTAAAACCTTGAAACAAACTTTTTTTCCAAAAAAAACCATACTGATGTTATGACTTAATTAATATCTCCTTAATCTTGCTATGTCTAAGGCTATTCTTATAGTTACAATACCGTGTCATATTTAATTGCAATATAAACAGAGAAAATAAATTGAATTATGTGCATTAACAAAATAAGTGTCGAACATCCTCTACGTTTGAAAATTATTTGTTCGCCATTTTTCAAAATTTTAAAAAAATAACAACAGCATGTTTAAGCTTGATAAAAAGGAACCAATGTTCGATTACATGCTGATTTAAGGTAAGACAATGAATGAAAACGCGAGCATCCAACAGTTATTTAATTTTCATAGTAAAAATCGTACAAATAAGATTTTTACCATGTCGCCCCACGCTGTCAATCTGGTCGCCATCTTGAAAAATAATAGCAGATTTTCTGAAAATAGCTTATTTTCAAATCAATTTGGAAGGGACATAATAGAAAATTAAACTATTCTATATACGATATTTCAAATATTTATGAATATAATAATAAGCACAAAGACCCACAATTATTCCATCTGTTTTGTTTAAATCGCAATTTAAGGTTAAAGACGACAGAAAATCCAATATTTATCGTAGTTGTATGATTTAACAGTGTGAACTATCGAGGCAACAAGACAAATTTTCAAAAGCATTTGGAAGGGAGAAGATCAAAATTTAAACTATTCCAAAAGGAATATTTATATTTCTAAATATATGAGGAATTACTACAAAGACCCACACTTTTAGTATCATGAACTTAAAGTAATGTATTTCATCGATTCCAGAAAGCCCCTATGCATTTCTATACAATTTACTTGGGCTTGATACGGGTGATGTGTGACGTCACAAAAGTCACGTGATAACTGCTATAGTTGGATATGCCCCCCCCCCTCCCCCCACCCCCCCAGAAAATCAAATGGTTACTGCCTTATATATCAGATATATCCGGCAGTCTTGTTGGAGATATTTTTTTCAGTAAACGTTAAGTACTAGAAATTTCGGAATTTTAATCATCAAAACCAAGATCAACACTCCGCATCATGTAGAATTGTTTATATTTGTACAAACCGCTGAACTACTACGAAAGACCCTTGCCAGTATTTCAGCTGGTATATGTGTTCTGTACCAGTAGGCCTATCTATAAAATGTTGCAATGGACAATGATGAATTTAATTGTTATTTCAAGAAAACTTTAACATTCGTATGTTTCTGTTTATGAACTACCTACCCTCTATCTCACCATTCTCTGCATTGATTTGAACATTGGAATTGCAAACTTGTGACGAGCTATCTTCTTCATGCATACATATACATATCTTATCTTGTTTGGAATAGACCTGTAATGACGTTACAGATTGTCCGTATAGTTGACATTCATCCATTGCCTCTTCTCATTTCAGTTTCTGAGTACTAAATAAATAGCACATTCCATTGACTTTTATCCAATTTCCTACCGGACAATGATCGGCAATAACTGAAACTAAAATTTGTACAGTGGGTTAAATAAGTTGTACGTGAGTCATCATGAGTAGTGCCAAATAACTATTCAAGAATGAGGCAAAAATTCGACATTGATAACTTTCTATTTTGATAAGGGATATGCAGGGTCTTACTTTTCGAATATTTTTTTGTTGAAAAGTTATTACTTTCATTGTTCCCTTTAAAAAATAAACACAAATGCAATGCATCTTATTTGTTCGCCAAATGAAATATTTCTTTTCTATTGTGTTTTAGGGCACCTATATAATAATAGAGCTGTTGTGAATAATACTTTGTGTGATACTCTTGCATCAGCAGAAAAAAAATCCTTTTGAGAAGGTTCATTCTAGATTTTGTAAAGCAGTATGAGACTGAAAAAGACAGCCACTTACATAGGTGCTAGATCAGAATTAGGTGTATTTACTTTGGACTCTTATATAAAAACTCAAACACTCTTGATTTTTATAGAATAAACTATAATGATATAATCCCCTGGTTAAAGAATCATAAATCTACATTCGGCAGGAATCTACTCTTGGAACTCATTTGCAGATAAAAAATTTAAAGATATGAAAATAAGCACAGAAAGTTACTATAATATTAATGTACCCTTTAAACAATCAAAAAAAGTTTTAAAATGTAACATAAAAAAGTGTGTGTCAGAGGAATATGAAAAATAAAGGCAACAGTAGTATACCGCTGTTCAAAACTCATAAATCCATGGACAAAAAACAAAATCGGTGTAACAAACTAAAACCGAGGGAAACGCATTAGATATATAAGAGGAGAACAACGACACAACACTAAAATGTAACACACACAGAAACGGACCAAGCATCAGACAATATCCAACAAGAATAACAAATATAACATCAAAACCAAATACATTAATTTGGGATAGACAAGTACCGTGACACGTCTTATCGCAATGTGAATTTACACTAAAAAAAAGAGAAAACAAACGACGCAACGTAAAAATTAAACACACAGAAACGAAAAATAATATAACAATGGCCATATTCCTGAAAAAAAACTACTTTAAATAAACTTTCAAAAATGGATTCCTCATCCAAACTTTGTCTTTATGGGAAATTGAAAAAAATAATTGTCAGTCTGAGGAATATTTAAATCGCAATACTCTTTAACACAGGCACTTACTCTCAAAATTTAGACTTAGTGATCATTCTCTAGGCATTGAATAAGAAAGGTACAGAAACATACCAAGAGCACAAAGATTATGTAAAAAATGTGGAGTCCTAGATGACGAATTTCATTTCTTTTTGCATTGTAAAATTAACATATTATTGCGTTCATGTACCATTTTTTTTAAGCATCTTGATGCATTTAATATAGACTAAAACACATTTTTAATCCCATCCCTGAACTTGTTTTTAAGAATGGAGTCTTCATTAAGCAGTCTTTAGAAGCTCAATGAAGTCGGACCCATTTCAGACAAGCTTATGATTGTGTCTTTTACATCAAATTTTTAATTGAACTCTTAAGTTAAGTATGTTCTATTATTCTATATATTGTGTTGTATTACATTGCATTGAATTGTATTATGTATAATGTTATTGCTTGATCCTTTTAGGTGTAATTTTGCGATAAAGATATTATGATAACTGATAAATCATAGCTATCAATTAAACATATGATAAATAAGTAAAATTTTGCGCATCATTCATCCATATGTGTCAGATATAATTACATATTCGCTTCGCTGGAACAAAATATACAGAGAAAACTCGTGCTCATGCATGGATCATTTATTCAGAGCATACGCAGTGGGAAATGTTAATGGAAGAAATCAGAAAAGTCCAAGAGACAGCGACAAACATCCGAATGTCAACGATGTTGCGGTCGCAACATTGTGACGTTGTCCAGCTGAGGTACCTTGGCGACGTTCAGTAGAGTTATCGCTTTAGAAGTATTTGAGAACGCTTATCAGTTGGAAAAAAATCAACTATTCTAAAAGATGGAGAGTATTTCAATTTCAAGACTTGACTTAATTTTGAAGCAGTTTATTAGGTATGTATTTTGTTACCATTAATATGTGGATATTAACTTTATAAGTTTGTATTTTAATATACGTTTCTTCAAAGACTAAAGGCGATAAGAATGAACGTAGTTTGGCATGGTTTTCGAAGTAAAATGCACCAGAGGCTTCTGACAAGATAATAATGTTTTACTAGAAACTAAAGAAAAATATCATTGATAGTTATACAGCTTATCATAAAAACATCGGTTAGTCTTCCGTATAACATTATTTTATTTATTACCAATTTTTGATTATTATTGTTTTCTTTTAGAATTGACCAGTATAAAGGATACTGTAGGCTTTTGAAGGAATATGCAATGGAAGCATTTACAGTAAATGGAATGGCAGCACCAATATATGTAGCGAAGAGAATGGCATATTCCAGGAAAATGACTATTTCGGTATTCTTGTTAATCATTCAATTTGTAATGTTACAAATATTGTTTCGAATCGAATAAGTTAATAATTTCCACCCTTGAGCATATATCTTTGAAATAATTCAAATATAATGAGTTCGAAATGTGACCCCCAAAAAGTATAAGTGATGAAAACATTTCAGAATGGAAATGGGGAATGTATCAAAGAGACATCAACCCGACCATAGAACAGGAAACAGCAGAAGGTCACCAATAGGTCTTCAATGCAGCTAGAAATTCCCGCACCCTTTAATCTTTTGAGTCTTTATGGGTAAAACCGTTTGTAGTACTAAAGAAATGGTCCGTCTTATGTTATGAATCTCTTAAATAATATACTAATTTGTATGCTCTTGTATTATTTGGAGATGCTTTCTGATCTTTGATTGTATAAACATACTATCCACACTGATATGTGTCCACACTTGTTAAGCATGTTTTAAAGGCGAAGTGTACGTAATTAAACTACACAATGTATTCCGTAGAGGCGTGCAATTACGTACACTTCGCCTTATAAATAAATTGTATCAAAATAAAAAAAAGAAGAAACATAACATTGCTTTAATTAAATATGTAGACAGCTCTGCAGTCTATATAAAATTATTTCATATATTTTGTATGGACTCTGGATTATTGATAACTTGTTTATGTATATTATGTATTATAATAATAATTATTTGACAGGTATGGTTGAAATGAAGGACTTGTTGGTGCCACTTTGTAACACCGCCTATCTTCTTAACTGTCAGACACCAGACAATGCTGTCATGAAAGAAAAGAAACCAAACTTTGACGTGACGTGAGTATACATGTATAAGATGAATATACAATCACAAATGGTATATTGTTAACGTGTTTGGTTGTATATTATTAAATGTTATATATAAGCTAGCTTAAATGTTGTAAGAACTTTGCTTTAACAACACATTCAAGAGAAAGTCTTTAGATACAGATCGCAAAATATCATTGACATCACCAAATTATCTTAATCCGCATTTAATTTTGCTTTCAGATTTGATTCTAGTATTTGTCAAGATATAATAATAATGGAAAAGGAAGTGAGTCGTAAAATAAGGAGTCATATCATATGTCTGGAGGGACTGAGGGATTTACAGAAAGTAAGTTATAAGAACTATACATGTTAATAAAATAAAAAAAAATAAAACACAAGACTGAACATCGTACTATTATAGATTCGGACATTTATAAAACATCAAATGAATTACATTTATAGTGTTTGATCAAGTTGCCATAATTTAACTAACTCCCCTTTAAAAATTGGACTGATACTCTGAATCTGAAACTTTATCGGAAATTTTTAAATGTATCATAAAGAGAAATATTGTGGAAAAAGTCCTCCTGGTGACGTCATCAAAACGAGCTTGGAATTAATTTGAGATTTCAATGATTTTGAATATGCATGTAGTTAATATTTGGACACAACCCTTTATTTCTTAAACTTATGTACAGTCTTTGATTTTTATTCTTTCAAGGATTGTTGGTTCTGGGAAAAACGCCTGAAACACAGGAACAATAGAATGGACACTTTCTTGGAGAAAAACACAGATGACGGACAAGATGTTACTAGTAAGAGTCAACGCAAATATGATAACCTAGTATCAAAGCAGAGTGAGGTAGCAAAACGTTACAAAGCTATACTGGTTTGCTTCCAAGAAAAAATGGAAGATGAGAAGAAACTGAGGACAGCTGTTTTGCAGGTAAAATATGTTTAACTTGCTGTAAACTATGTCCATCAATTTTCTGTTCACAGATTATTTTCTTTTTCTTTATTTTTAATGACGTTTATGGAAATTATTTAGTCAGGTTGTCAAAATGAACACCAGGCAACAAATCTGGTGTTCCTGTTTAAAATTTGTTGGTCCTGCATTTGTAGAAATTTACAACTAATTATAAAAGATGAGAATAAAATTTTAGTCACTAGTAACTAATCCAAGGTCAAAGGCGAAAACAAAATCGTAAGTTAACCTTTTGAAAATTGACTCGTTTTGACTTAGTGAAGGAACTTTAGGATAAATTCGTCCCTGTTATTTTTTAATGTCGGTACCAGTATTATCGAAGACGGGCGGGGCGAGAGATAAAGGCAATTGACTAAAATGTAAATAATGAATGTAGCTGCAGCAGACAACACACATTTTTGTCCAGAGGAATTTAGGAGCCTTACCAACTGTTTATTGTAATTCCTTTTGAGTTCGTTAGTTACTATCAGGTTTCTTAGGTTATATTTATCATTAAAAGTGTGCAAAACACATATTTTCAAACTTATTGTTTTTTTTATATAGAAAGTGGCTGCCATCCGAGAAAAGTTGTCATCTACCATGAAAGAAAGCTTAATCCATGCCTACAGTGACATGATACAGGCTGCATACATGGCAACGGAACAAGACGGGTATGAACTTTCATTGTTGTTGTGATAATTTCCTCTAGAATAGTATGTGTCTGTGGTAGAATATATGTCTTATATTGATCTATATCTAATATTAGTATGCTTGAATATGGTGTTTATTAGTTTTTGAATGTATTGCCCAATGGACAAATGTCTGAACTCGATGCTTTTACGAACAATTGAAAAATATCAGGTCATTCTACAATGTTGCTTGACATGAATTAAAAGAGTACAATAGAATCAGTAAGACCTCCAGTTTCATGCGTGGAACTGTAGATGAATTTGATATTAAGCAATGATTTTTTTTCAGATTTAACTTGGTTGATCAACAACTAATAGCAGTTAATATTGATGGCATCGTTGATAAGTTATATGAGATAACATCAGCCACCTACAACACACCAGTACCTGAGGTTTGTATACTTCGTCAAGTACGACCCGAAGTACTTATCTTTACTGAAACATTATCATTCACACAGATACAAAGTAAATCTAAAAACGTCCGGTTTTTTTTTAAATAGGCGGATCCAGGGGGGAGGGGTGGTCGACCTCCTCATTTGTGGGGAAAATTTGGTTGATTAAATAGGAAAACACTGAAGCAATACTGGAGACCCCTTATTACAAACACTTTTGGATTCGCCACTGTCTTATTATATTTATTGGAGATTATTTGTACGAGAATTCAAATGAAATTTCTTATATTTTAAGCAAGGACTATTTGTGATCAATATAACGTGTTGTACAGAAACATATCAAATTCTTACAAAACTTTAACTTTAAAATAACTTCTAAACTTATGTAATTTTCTCAAAAAAATGTATCATCATGCAGTTTTCAGTTTAAATGAAAGATAATATGCAAGATTTGTTTTGTAGGATTTTATCCAAGCTACTGGATCATACGAAAAGTTGGCCGATATATATTACAAGAAGTGTGATTTTGAAGTGCTGGGAATAAAGAATGCAAACTTCTTCAGAAAATCGTCTGAGAAAAAATCTTTGTTTGAAAAAAAGGAGAGTGGTGAAGGTAACTCTTTTTTTTTGTATATTTACAATATTTTTGGTTTTGGTTTTATTTATATTTTATGTATATTTTAAATTGTAAGTAACTAAAAAAAGAAAATAATTAATTCGTCCAAATATTTCGAACTGTCGTTTAAGAGTAACTACATATGAAATTTACATAGTAGTATATGTTAGTTGTTATTAACAGATGAATACAGCTAGATTTATAGGGCAAAGATATTCAATCTGTTCAAAAAGAGTAAACATTTTAACTACAATTTAGTTTCTTCTATTCAATATTTCATTTTAATTTTTATTTTAGAAGGCTGTTTCTTCCCCATAAATGGCGGAATTCGAATAAACCCAGTTACTCGTGATGAAAAATGCAGAGGAATAACCAACATCAAAGCAGGTTTGTTCAGTATTTATTATTAGGATTGAATGCTTCAACCGACCGATTTTGAATTATATCCCGAATAAAATCGAATTGTTAAATCAATTTTCAAAATATTTTTTTTAAAAACTGAAAATGAATTGTTCTGATCACACAAATTACATATACTAAAGTATCTTGATTCTTCATACAGAAGAATACGCCATGAAAACCCACAATCTTTGTTTAGTTCAAAATGCAGAACCAAAAGTTTGGAAAACATACATTAGAAGTGAAATTAATCAAAGTTTTCCTTCTTTTAGAATTAAAGATTGCCAAATCATAAATCGTGTAAGATTAAGAAGATTTGGTAAATAAATACGAAGATGTGTTATATATATTTTGAAGAAGATGTGGTAGATAAATAACGAGATGTTGCATGATTGCCAATTTTACAACTTGTAGTATTTATTTTATTTTATGTTATTGTTTTTTTTTTTATTACAACAGGTTTCCAAATCAAATTAAAGTTGTCTTTAATGGAAGGAAATGTGGGTTTTGGGTGGGTCAGACAGAATGCATTCTTCAGAAGGAAGACATGGGGATTTTATTTCTTAAGATCAGAAGATGCAACAACAACATCAACAAAAGGTGTGACATCAGAAGCATCACTCAAAGCTTTTCCAACAATTGAAGTTACCGATTGTTCTTACGATTACAGAGGACAGGGAGATACTCCCTGTGTTATAGCCGAGAACGAAAACACAGAAAAGAAAGACCAAGAAAATGCAGTGGTAGTACCTATGATCAAGAAAATTATTGCTGAATGCATTGATGAAATTAAACTTGAAGAAAACATATTGGTAGTTTGAATTGAAAAAAAACAACAATTATAAGCCAAATGAATGTTTGAATTGTACATATAACTTTTTAATTTTAATCAATTTAATAAAATTTTGAAAAAAAGAACGATTGTGTTACTGTTTTTGGAATCTTAGATTTATATATAAGAATAAGGAGATGTGATACGATTGTCAGTAAGACAGCAGTTGTCAACCAAAGACCAAAGGACAACGATGTAAACAACAACAGAACAATATACGCTTTTAACAAATAGAAAACGCATTTCGTATGCTAGTATAGTAAGCAAAACAAGACCGTACCATCTTTAACAGCGAGCAAAATCATTCCGCATAGCATGCAATAAAAGGGCAAACATAAGAATCTCCTGCAACATGATCTGCATTTCCGAACGAATGGTTAGAAAAATGAATGATTACATAAAGACAAATTGATTGCACATGCTGTTTGGGCATGACCCCACCTTTTTCTCTCTTTTTTTCTTGTTTTATTTTAATGTCAAGATTGATTAATTAAAAACTTTTGAACGAAATTATTTCCAGAGTTCTTAAGCTTTCTTATCAATAAAATCTTACAACAACTGTAGCTAGGAGTAGACAGACAGTATGTATCAACTAGATTATTATAAGATCGTACAACAACTGTAGCTAGGAGTAGACAGACAGTATGTATCAACTAGGTTATTATAAGATCTTACAACAACTGTCGCTAGGAGTAGACAGACAGTATGTATCAACTCGATTATTATAAGATCTTACAACAACTGTAGCTAGGAGTAGACAGACAGTATGTATCAACTAGATTATTATAAGATCTTACAACAACTGTAGCTAGGAGTAGACAGACAGTATGTATCAACTAGGTTATTATAAGATCTTACAACAACTGTAGCTAGGAATAGACAGACAGTATGTATCAACTAGATTATTATAAGATCTTACAACAACTGTAGCTAGGAGTAGACAGACAGTATGTATCAACTAGGTTATTATAAGATCTTACAACAACTAGCTAGGAGTAGACAGACAGTATGTATCAACTAGGTTATTATAAGATCGTACAACAACTGTAGCTAGTAGTAGACAGACAGTATACATCAACTAGGTTATTATAAGATCTTACAACAACTGTCGCTAGGAGTAGACAGACAGTATGTATTAACTTGGTTATTATAAGATCTTACAACAACTGTAGCTAGGAGTAGACAGACAGTATGTATCAACTAGGTTATTATAATATCTTACAACAACTGTAGCTAGGAGTAGACCGACAGTATATATCAACTAGGTTATTATAAGATCGTACAACAACTGTAGCTAGGAGTAGACAGACAGTATATTGTTTCAACTAGGTTATTATAAGATCTTACAACAACTGTAGCTAGTAGTAGACAGACAGTATATATCAACTAGGTTATTATAAGATTTTACAACAACTGAAGCTAGGAGTAGACAGACAGTATGTATCAACTAGGTTATTATAAGATCTTACAACAACTGTAGCTAGAGTAGACAGACAGTATGTATCAACTAGGTTATTATAAGATCTTACAACAACTGTAGATAGGAGAAGACAGACAGTATTTATCAACTAGGTTATCATAAAAGCTTACAATAACCGTAGCTAGGAGTAGACAGACAGTATGTATCAACTAGGTTATTATAAGATCTTACAACAACTGTAGCTAGGAGTAGACAGACAGTATATATCAACTAGGTTATTATAAGATCTTAAAACAACTGTAGCTAGGAGTAGACAGACAGTATGTATCAACTAGGTTTTATAAAGATCTTACAACAACTGTAGCTAGGAGTAGACAGACAGTATGTATCAACTAGGTTATTATAAGATCTTACAATAACTGTAGCTAGGAGTAGACAGACAGTATATGTATCAACTAGGTTATTATAAGATCTTACAACAACTGTCGCTAGGAGTAGACAGACAGTATATATCAACTAGGTTATTATAAGATCGTACAACAACTGTAGCTAGGAGTAGACAGACAGTATGTATCAACTAGGTTATAATATAGATAAATCTACAACAACTGTAGCTAGGAGTAGACAGACAGTATGTATCAACTAGGTTATTATAAATCTTACTACAACTGTAGCTAGGAGTAGACAGACAGTATTATCAACTAGGT
Organism: Mytilus edulis; assembly: GCA_019925275.1. Taxonomy (NCBI): domain Eukaryota; kingdom Metazoa; phylum Mollusca; class Bivalvia; order Mytilida; family Mytilidae; genus Mytilus; species Mytilus edulis. Next base: position 56,389,706 of record CM034355.1, read on the forward strand.
TATTATAAGATCTTACAACAACTGTAGCTAGGAGAAGACAGACAGTATGTATTAACTTGGTTATTATAAATCTTACAACAACTGTAGCTAGGAGTAGACAGACAGTATGTATCAACTAGGTTATTATAATATCTTACACCAACTGTAGCTAGGAGTAGACAGACAGTATATATCAACTAGGTTATTATAAGATCGTACAACAACTGTAGCTAGGAGTAGACAGACAGTATATGTTTCAACTAGGTTATTATAAGTCTTACAACAACTGTAGCTAGAGTAGACAGACAGTATATATCAACTAGGTTATTATAAGATTTTACAACAACTGAAGCTAGGAGTAGACAGACAGTATGTATCAACTAGGTTATTATAAGATCTTACAACAACTGAAGCTAGGAGTAGACAGACAGTATGTATCAACTAGGTTATTATAAGATCTTACAACAACTGTAGATAGGAGAGACAGACAGTATTTATCAACTAGGTTATCATAAAAGCTTACAATAAACCGTAGCTAGGAGTAGACAGACAGTATGTATCAACTAGGTTATATAAAGATCTTAAACAACTGTAGCTAGGAGTAGACAGACAGTATATATCAACTAGGTTATTATAAGATCTTAAAACAACTGTAGCTAGGAGTAGACAGACAGTATGTATCAACTAGGTTATTATAAATCGTACAACAACTGTAGCTAGGAGTAGACAGACTGTATATATCAACTAGGTTATTATAAGATCTTACAACAACTCTAGCTAGGAGTAGACAGACAGTATGTATCAACTAGGTTATTATAAGATCTTACAAAACTGTAGCTAGGAGTAGACAGACAGTATATGTATCAACTAGGTTATTATAAGATCTTACAACAACTGTCGCTAGGAGTAGACAGACAGTATATATCAACTAGGTTATTATAAGATCGTACAACAACTGTAGCTAGGAGTAGACAGACAGTATGTATCAACTAGGTTATTATAACATCTTACAACAACTGTAGCTAGGAGTAGACAGACAGTATGTATCAACTAGGTTATTATAAGATCGTACAACAACTGTAGCTAGGAGTAGACAGACAGTATGTATCAACTAGGTTATTATAAGATCTTACAACAACTGTAGCTAGGAGTAGACAGACAGTATGTATCAACTAGGTTATTATAAGATCTTACAACAACTGTAGCTAGGAGTAGACAGACAGTATGTATCAACTAGGTTATTATAATATCTTACAACAACTGTAGCTAGGAGTAGACAGACAGTATTATCAACTAGGTTATTATAAATCTTACAACAACTGTAGCTAGGAGTAGACAGACAGTAAGTATCAACTAGGTTATTATAAATCTTACAACAACTGTAGCTAGGAGTAGACAGACCGTATGTATCAACTAGGTAATTAATAATATCTTACAACAACTGTAGCTAGGAGTAGACAGACAGTATGTATCAACTAGGTTATTATAATATCTTACAACAACTGTAGCTAGGAGTAGACAGACAGTATGTATCAACTAGGTAATTATAATATCTTACAACAACTGTAGCTAGCAGTAGACAGACAGTATGTATCAACTAGGTTATTATAAGATCTTACAACAACTGTAGCTAGGAGTAGACAGACAGTATATGTATCAACTAGGTTATTATAAGATCTTACAACAACTGTTGCTAAGAATAGACAGACAGTATGTGTATCAACTAGGTTATTAAAAAAGCTTACAACAACTGTTGCTAGGAGTAGACAGACAGTATGTATCAACTAGGTTATTTTAAGATCTTACAACAACTGTAGCTAGGAGTAGACAGACAGTATGTATCAACTAGGTTATTATAATATCTTACAACAACTGTAGCTAGGAGTAGACAGACAGTATGTATCAACTAGGTAATTATAAGATCGTACAACAACTGTAGCTAGGAGTAGACAGACAGTATATGTATCAACTAGGTTATTATAAGATCTTACAACAACAGTAGCTAAGAGTAGACAGACAGTATATATAAAAAAAAGAGCAAGACAGTCATTCTTCATTTCTACTTTTTTATTTATTTTAGTGTATACTGTTTGACTCCTTTAAATAAAGTTTTATTTTTCTTGTCACGTACAAGCCTCACTTTACAGTATTTCATTCCATTTGAGATACCATAAAATTGAGAATGGAAATGGGGAATGTGAATTATGTGTCAAAGAGATAACAACCCGACCATAAAATAGACAACAGCAGAAGGTCATCAATAGGTCTAACTCTTGAATGTAGCGAGAAATTCACGCACCCGGAGTCGGCCTTCATCTGACCCCTAAACAAATATCAATGCTAGTTCAGTGATAATGGACGTCATACTAAACTCCGAATTATACACAAGAAACAAACTAAAATTAAAAAGCATACAAGATTAACAAAGGCCAGAGGCTTCTGACTTCGGAGAGGCACAGAAATGCGGCGGGACCGTTAAAAAGGTTTTTAATATCTCACCCCTCCACCAGAGGCGGATCCAACCATTGTGAAAAGGGGGATTCTATCTATATGTCCGCTGGTGTAAATTTTAAGGGCATACGATACAGTTTTAATCCCGTATTTACAGTTTAATAGAAATTTCCATATAGACTAATTTTTACCTGATTAAATCAAATATGTAAAAAATATGCCTTCATGTGCCAAATTTTTATCAAAATGTAAATACGAGATCAAAACTGTATCGTATGCCCTTAAGCATGACTATACAAATCCTTGAATAAATTTATATTATAACGATAGACAGAATATATACTAACTTCCATATTCAAACCAAGTACAACTTATAAAATTATTGATTTATAAATTAGTTCCTTTTCTTTAATTAACAAGAGAAAGTAAGCATTGCAAGGTATCATACGGACCAGTGTCTATTTGTCATAGCATTTAATGTAGTGCATATAAATTGTACAATTTTCTCAGTTAATTAGTTGAGACTACTATAGCTACCACACCAAGTCAAGTTATGTCGGGTTTATGTAAATAATTGCATGATCAAATATAAATAACAGACAAGCTTTAAAACAAATTAAATTGGCGAAAACATGTTGATATATGTTTCCATAATTTCATATTACTTTAGTTGATATTGTATGAACAAGACTATTTATTAAATCAAAGGTTTACTTGAAATACATATTTAACTGACACAACGAAAAGGCTAAAAACATATATATAATCTACATTTATAATTCTCTTCATAGCATTTTTTAAGTATTGCATTGTTTATCTAAAATATAAGAAAAGTGGAAGGCTTCTTTCCCCTGGATTTTTTCACAGCATGCATGCATGGCCATTTTTGTGGAGCATTACGTTCGTACATGCAGAATTTAATGAAACTTTTATAATTTAAAAGAGAAAAAGTATCTTCTGAAAATATCTGTTTTTCATTTTCAGTATTTTTCTTATATAGTGACTTTTTACGTTACACTTTAAAACACTGACAACGTTAATCGAAGGCGAGACGCAGGGTTAAGCGGAACCCCTTATGAACATTCATAACTTCTTTCAGCCTTTCCTTTAGTTTTAAAGTCTGACAGACGAATACCTCTAACAACATTTATGTTACTTTTTTTTTTATATGAGCGGCATTGACGAAACACGCGTCTGACGTACTGAAGTATAATCCTGGTACATTTGATAACTATTTACACCACTGGGTCGATGCCACTGCTGGTGGACGTTTCGTCCTTGAGGCTATACTAGCTCAGTAGTCAACACTTCGGTATTGACATGAATATCAATTATGTGGTGGTTATTTTCACAAATTTCCTGTTAACAAAACTTTGAATTTTTCGAAAAAAAAAAGTATTTTCTAATCCCAGGCATAGATTACCTTAACCGTATTCGACACAACTTTGAGGTTTTTGGATCCTCAATGCTCTTCAACTTTGTACTTGTTTGGCTTTGTAACTATTTTGAAATGAGCGTCATTGATGAGTCTTATTAAGACGAAATTAACGCGCGTCTTGCGTACTAAATTATAATCTTGGTAACTTTGATAACTAATTATGCTTATTTTTTAACAGGTCACCAAATCATAAACACTCTAAGAATGCATAAAAACACGTGTTGCAGAGTTTTTGGCAAATTTTGAGAATTTATCCATAAAAAATGTATAAGAAGAATATCGATTACAAACACCAAAATTATGTGTAGAAGTTAGGATACAGTATGGATGGGTTTAAGGAACAGATTAATTCAATTCTTGTTAGCGATGTCTTTCGATGCAAAATTTGAAAAAATTATATAGAACCTCTAATATTTCATGTATGTATTTCCAGAGTTTTGACACTATTTAGATTTTGACTGATACAGTGGAAATCGACCATACACCTTTTATTTATGTTATCTGTCATGATTCAGATTTTATTTTCGTTAATTCAAAGCACTCGGTTATTGTCTATCTCAGTTAATGGCATAACAATTGTCTGCATGGGAAATAGTTCATAGATCACAACAATTAATACAATGTAATAGGGTAATAAAGTTAGACGTTTAATTGCTTATTATTTTGAGCAGTTTAAATCAAAGCAAAACGTTATATATTGCAAGGTTTTTTCGGCAAAGCAAACTTACAATTTGCGGTTAATAAAGCAGAAAAATTATTCAAAACATTAACAAGTATATTGACACCCAGCCAATAATGGCCTATGCCATTTCTTGTACTCATTTTGAGTTTGAAGATTTGTACCACCGTTTAGTCGATATAAGTGGATACCAATTGTTGACATATGAACAACTAATATCGTACAGTAGCCCTACAATCGTGTTTAACCTGCAATTTTCTATGGAGAATGCCTGTACCAAGTCACTGATGAGTTTTATGTAGACAAAACGCGAGTCTGGCGTATTAAGTTATAAGTCTGGTACCTTATGATAGCTGTTATTTTTGTGTTTCTCTGTCCTGTATGTTCTCCCATTTATTTGTATCGTAGTCCTGTCATGTAATATTGTCATTTCAATGTTTGAAGGACCATTGCAATAAAGCGGGAGGTTTGGATAGCCACAAAACCAAATACAATCCACCATTTTTACTTAAAATGTCCTGTACAAAGTCAGGAAAATGGCCATTGTTATATAGTTCGTTTCTGTGTGTGTTGCATCGTAGTGTTGTGTTGCTGTTGTGTCGTTGTTCTCCTCTTATATTTAATGCGTTTCCGTCAGTTTAAGTTTGTTATCCGAATTTGTTTTTTTTCTCAATCGATTTTTGAATTCGAACAGCGGTATACTACTGTTGCCTTTATCTATATATGATAGTTGTTTTCCATTCGTTCCGTTGGTTGAGGTTGAAAGTCTAACGTTTGATCTTGTCAGTTTTTTTGGACTTTGCCTTGTTAAATTCACTTTGAAGTGAATACATTATATATCGTAATCGGGTTGACCTCCCAACTTGTTTAATTCGGCACCACTGTATCATCTAATGAAGATGAAACACATAGCCGGCGTATTGTCAGCATGGTATCCTTCATGATTGTTTTAAGATAAATATGATTCATTATGGTCCCCTCTTTTAAACCACACAGAACTCCTTCTTCATTTTCATGTTTTACTACAAAAGCATGTATACATAAACCATATGCGTTCTTTTTTGTGAAAACATCGCAGTTGAAATAATGGTGATCAGTATAATCAGGATCATTGCAACAATGAGTTCTTGAAAAAATAAGCACAACAAACTAAAGCACGACTTTAGAAAAATGTACAGTTATCAATATAAAAATAAGAATGCGTGTCACCAAACACTGAGAAGGAGGGGATATCATGTGCTTCGGAAAGGAAATCAGATAATATTCCACACGTGGCATCTGTTGTCTAATATATGTAAGAACATACCTAGTATTATTATGATTCGGTTGGTCATATTCGTCATCTGTGAAATAGATATGCCTTAACGGTTAAACAACTCGTAATGTCGTCCGTAAAATTTTCGAAGGGATGATATTTACTTTACCACTTAGAAACTTAGTCCGATGGCCTCCATTTAAGATAGTTGTAACCCTCTTTCACAGAAAACACAATAGGCAATTCAAGCTGTAAGTCAAACTGTGAGTCAAACTTAACAGTACAAGTATATATCATATCCTGTATTTCAGGTTCGCTGGGAAAGATGCGTTAACAAACTTACAATAATTGGAATGCTATATAGATATAGTTTTAGCTTTCCAATCTTTCGGTCTCGAGTCTACATGATTATGATTGTTCAAGAAACCCATGATGTTCAGCAACATTATATGGTATTAAATCGATAGAAGATAAAACGGACAAAACAATTATTGGTACGTAAGAAGGGTAACATCATGATTAAAATGAAAACGACGAAAATGCCAAACAGACGTAGATCGAGCAACACGAACACACCGAAATACCGGGATGAAAGCTGGTGCTCCGGAATGGTGAACATTTCCCACTCAACTAGTCGCCCCAATCGTGTTACTGAGTGCAAATAAGATTTCGATGTTATTGTACTAAGTTATCATGTACATTATTGGGTTATTCGAATTCTAAAGCAGCCAATTAATCGGGTATGATAACTTGTTAATTGTTACTGGTATGCTGGTATGCACAAACTTTCATATCAACATTTTTATAAGGAACTGGTGTTTTGTTATGGATCAACACACTATCATTTACTAGTGCCTTTGCTTCTCCCTGAACCAGCCATATGTCTAAACATCTCTTTGATGCAAAAATTCTTGCAATGGATCGACCCATTCGAACATGGCATAATTGTGCCCAGAACGTAATAAATTCGCTCGAAAATGGTTCTTCCTCTTCTGATATCGTGAAATAATATGTATTGTTTTCTACAGTCCCTGTTCAAGCAGGACAAGTGGGAATTGCAGGAAAAAGGTTGTAATAGAAATGAAACACATTCGATTTCATCATTTTCATGTGATTTATTTGCACCCAAACAATATATCAACGTAAACATAATAAAACAAAAATGACATTGGGCAATTCATTATGAAAAGTGCCTTATTGAGAATATGATTCAATAATAACACAATAATCGGAAATGAAGTAAAGTACTTTTAGAGAGCTTTTAATGAGTAAAGTATTCAAATAAATGTCAATTTATTGATAAAAATAGAAAATGAATAATGACATAAGTTGTAATTTAACCAAATCCATAATGACAACTTGTGAGAAAAGTTTAAAACGTTTTATAGTGCAAAGATGAAACATTGTTATTAACATGTAAGGTGTTTTATAGATGGGATAATAATGGACAAAAACTACAGAAAAAGGGAAAAAAGTAAATAGTAGAGAAAAATGTACCAAATAATGCAATACATAATATGCAAAAGAAAAGAAATAAAGGGCAACAAAAATAACGAAGAGAGAGAAATGGCATAAAAAGAATACAGAAAAGAATGATCGGATCCACCATTCAGACTCTCTCCCCTAAGGAAAACACCATAATACAGTGCTGATTTGAATTCATCTCCACAGGTTTTTAAATACTTGTTTGCAACTGTGTCTTTCGATAAAACTTACTATAGTTTAAATCTTTGTTTTCTTTATGTCTATGAAATCTGGACATCCATTTCCTCTATTTTTCTTAGAATAGTGATCCCACCTTCTGATACGATCTTCTTTTGGTACCGTGTCAATCTGTGCCACACCATATAAGGCCATGAAAGTTTCAACAAATATGGAAGTTAGCAATGCAAGAGTTAAAATACCACATAAAGCGCAGGCGGAGCATATGATCTTTCCAGCAACAGATGTTGGGACCACGTCACCAAATCCAACCGTTGTTATAGTAATGACTCCAAGCCACCACCCTTGTGGTATACTATCGATGTTGTGTCTATCCTCAGAAAGGTACACTATGTTTCCAAAGATCAACACAATGAGAGATATATGAAAGAAAAGTAGGATAAGATCTTTCACATTTTTCTTTATCGAAAAGGTAAGCACGCGAACCGCTGCCAAATTTTGACAATATCGCAACAGCCGGATAACTCGAATCATTTTGATAAAATCCATGAAATCTTCAATGACACTCATTAAATCAGTACATGTAGGTCTTAATTTCGAATTTGAAACTGCTATAACGACGTATGTTCCGACTAAAATGAACATTTCAATCAAATTGAGGATACTTGTGAAAAAAGCTTTCATATTGGGACACACAAACAGCCTTAGCAAAAACTCAGCTGTAAAGAATGCTGTAAAAAAATGGTCAATTTTGACAAACATTTTTGATTTTTGAGTAACTCCTGTATGATTTCTTGCAAGAAATTGTTCGAATTTTTGTTTAAGAGAATCATTATTACTAGTATTTGTTTGGTCATCATCATAGAAAGACGGGTCCATATAGTACATGTAGGATTCATCTTCCTTAAATTTCGCTTTTAGCGTGTTGCAGTCTTGGTCTGCGTATGCTGTGGCAATGTTGCATTCTGCCTCCCCAAATGACATATATTTAAAAGCCTCACAAAGTGGAACAGGACTTCTGAAGTTCGACAACGTACTTAAGGCCAATACTCCCACTGAAAGTAACACGATAGTTATCCCAACTATGAGGTACAACTGAAATAATAAAGAAATAGACATAAACCTATCAATTATGGCTACAATTTTGTGTATGATCGTTATTGTCCAGTTGATCGCAGATTTTAGTTAATTTGATGCGAGGTCCTGCTGTCCAAATTCAATGTTTAAAATCCGTACTTTGACCGTTTATCATGATGTTTTCTTTTTAATCATTGTGACTTTGATTGAGTGTTGTCTCGTCTACTTATTTCTATAAACAATCGCATCCTATGAAAAATTTAGAAAATATTGTTTTTTTATTAATTGTTTTTCTTGATTTTACTGTTGAATAGACTTCGTTTTTTTACCGTTACCATTTAGAACCATTTAGAATCAGTCTGATGTCGATGTTTTTCAGTTTTTCAATAACTTTGTCAAACTTTGATGGGATTTTATAAAATTTTGACAGCAGCTTGTTAATGATCAAAATATAGTTAGCAAGTGGTCACAGTCATGGGGTCAGCCATGTGTTAAGTTTGAAACACATCAATTTCTTTGTCAAACTTTCATAAAACTTGTTCGGAAGCCTTTACTATGATAACGAGATAATGTATGAAGCAAACTTTTGAAAATATAATACCAATTTCAGTATTTTTCTGAAAGACGGACTTAAGTTTTTACAGATAGTACTGATTTGAGGTTACATTTCTTAGACATGATAAATTTGTAAAACTTCGAAGATTGTGATGAGAATGGACAGACGTTTATCTTCAATACGAAAATATAGCATCTAAAGACAGCTTTAATTTCCCCTTCAAATCTGTATTTTACTGGAAATAAATTCACGTTTTAGGTAAGCATTACATTTTACACTAGCAGCAGCAATCACAAGCGAGACACATGGTTCCGCGAAACCTCTTAGGAAATTTTTATTAAATAATTGATGCAAAAAAAGCTGAACAAAAAGAACAAAATTTAAAAGGGTGTTATATTTCACAAAAGCAGCAGAATTTTAGTAAAAAGTAAAATGCCCCAAAATACGAGGAAAATTCAAACCGGAAAGTCCCCAATCAAATGGCAAAATAAAAAAAAAAACAAGTCATATAGCATACGTAAAAATATAATATGATAAAACCTTGACCTTGTCATGAATAAAAGGATATTCGGATAGTCCGTCAAGGACTTAATTACTACCAAAAAGTAAGTTGTATTAAAATGTGTTGGAGTTTTATCTCCGATTCAGTGCCTATGTACAGTATAGTGAGTATAGCCAGTAATAGAGTATATATGTATGAACTACATAAGCATTATGACTCTAAAATATCAGTTTACAATAAAAATCATTATAGATACCAGGATTATAATTTTGTTTTCTAGACTAATAATAAATGCACGAATATAAAAGTTAAAGAGGCCTAATTAGGTACGATATTAAAAGTATTGAAGCCTTAAAATGTATTTTCGATAAAAGAATATTATAGAAGTTAATATATAAATCTAAAAAGATATTCGGACTATCCGTCAATGACTTACTACCAAAATGAAAAGTTGAATTAAAATGTGTCTCCGATTCAGTGCCTATGTATAGTGAGTAGCCAGTAGTAGAGTATATATGTATGAATTTCATAAGCATTATGACTCTAAAATATCAGTTTACAGTAAAATCATTATAGATATCAGGATTATATTTTTGTTTTCTAGACTCATAATAAATGCTGGAATATTAAAAGTTAAAGAGGCCAAATTAGGTACGATATTAAAAGTATTGAGGCCTCAAAATGTTTTCCCGATAGAAGAATATTATAGAAGTTATATAAATCTACTAAAACTGAGGTTGTCATTCCCTAGCGCAAGGTTATAAAATTGTGTTTGAACTGTCATGTTTTAAATTTTTTTACGGTCACCTATTTGTTATTGGGCTTTCCCAACTATTTAGTCTAGAGATATTTGATGGAGTTAGTCTTTACCAGAAATACGTATTCTACTTTAAATATTGGACTCGTTATAAAAAAAATCTATCTTTGAAAAATACCTACCTTCGATAACAATGTTGCCTCATGGTAGTCTATAATTTTCCAAACACGGTTTCTAATTGCAGAACATTTCGATACCACAGTCTTGGATAAATTTTCATTCTGTTCGTGCTGGAATTCTATTCTAACTGTGTGCATATCCATAAATTGAATGAACGAATATAGACAGCATTTGTCTAAGAATTCATAGTCAATCTGCCAATAATCTAATTCTTCCTTGAACGAGTTTGGACATAGGTTTGGTGGCATATGCAGTTTTCGAGTCTGGTAAAAAGTCAAAATAGATTCGAATGCTGTTGCAGGTCGATCAAAATATAGCTCTTTCTTTTCTGAAGTAGACGTTGATAAAGCAATCTTCCCCAAACGAGTATCAGGCTGTGTCAACAGCGCTGCCTTGCTGATTTCAAATTTTGTTCCAGAAACATTTATGAAAAATCTCTCCATGTCGACGTGTTACAAAACAAGATTTGAATGTAAGAAATCATTTAGATACTAAATATCATACGAATTTAAAAAAAACCCAAACAAATTGATCCAGTTATTCCACATTAACTAATGAACTGTTTGCTTCTTGAATTATTGATATGTGACAGTTATAAACAAGATTTTTTTGTTTCCCCACTGAATCAAACATCATTACAGATAAAATTCACATTATAAGCTCTATGGTGACATATTATATTTTCTATATGTCATTCCAGGTAAAATTATAAAAGCATTTGTTAACCGATATATCAAGTTCCAATTTAAAGATTTGGCATTCAAATTTCCTAAACATGAGCTATCTTTGTGAGGAAAGTGTCCAGTATCAATTAATTGATAGAAATATGCACTTTCGAAACATAAATGATTAAAAGGATATCCTTGATCATTACTTTCAGAAACGTGACACTATTTACATAGCCTTTTGTTCTAATGCCTTCTATTTATATCTCTTCGCGGGAAGTTTTCACTATAATTATGAGAATAAAACAATTTGTAGACAAAACGCAGGTTCAAGATTTATCGCCTTTTTATGTAATTTTGCGTTTTTTGCAGAATCCAAAGAAATTAACTGACGTCTTTTTCGTTTAATACATTTGTATTGTAAGCTATAATATGAAGATTGGTTTATCGGTTGGAATATAATGTAATGGAAGTTTACTAAAATAGTAAAGGGGATTGCTTTTCAAGATACAAATTAACTCACGGTTGCCCATAATTTATTACATCCACTTCTTTTGAACTTTGGTGGATAGTTGTCTCAATGGCAGTCATACCACATCTCCTTATCTTTATCTTTATATATTACTGAACAAAAAAGGATCTCAGTGGACTAAAGCATAATGCAAAATTTCGACACCCCTATTTGAAAAATTAAATCACACTACACACCACAGAATATAAGCTCGCTTTCAACCCGTATGGATTTTCCTGACCCCACATATATCTTCTAAGATCACTAGCAAACCGTGTTACACAATCATACCGATTAACTTAACATGTGGCATTTATGAGAGTGAACTGTCAAAGTGATGAAGAAAAAAACTACTGCCATAGATCTATACGAAAACAAATGCCAACAATAACAACTTTAGAGCTTTAAATGCATTTTCTGGATTTATTTCAATCGTTCATCATTAATTTCTTCAACTGTTGTCCGGATGAAACGTTTGAGATTTTTTCTCAACGCTGTTTTTTAAAGAGATGTTACACCATGTATTAAAAAAACGCACCTAATTCCCTATATTAATTATAAATATACACGATCTCCAAGCTGTCGCTTTAAACCAATGAAATTGCTAGAAATGTATAGGAGGTAAGATAAGTTAAACATGGTTCCTATCTCGGTTTGACTTGAAGGTTGATTTTCTTATGTAAAGCAACGGCACATTTCTAGATGCTATGTAACTTGGTCTTGTTTAGTGATTGTTTATTTTCTTATTCAGTTTAATAAACAGTAGATCCCAGTTTCAGTGTTCGCTATATTCAGTAATTTATTATGTGACGAGCCTTTTAAACTTTTGACTTTCTGTGTTGTTGTTGAAACGAATGCTTTGGTTTTATTGTGTATGTACATGGGTTTCTATACTTCTTTGGTTTCAATAAACATAATGGTTATTTGTTAGATCATGGTGAAATCGTAATTCCGGTTTACCATTGTCTCTGTCTTTTTCTACCAGGATTAACACTATTAAAAGAAATCCCTTTTGGAGACTCTTAGTTCATTCACGTATCTTATATTAATACCTTTAATATTGTTGGCTTATAAAGGTAAACGAGCGTAGTTGTTAGTTGTTATTTCAGAAACAGGAGATTTTATCGATATTTTGTATTTTTGACTTGTTCATAATTCGTTTCTTTTCAATCATTATATTGTTAATAATCGATCTGTAATGTCTGGCGGCCCAAGTTCTTTAAAAGAGATTCGATTGGTGTCTCAATCGATAGACCTGTATTATCTGTATACCTGTATGTTCATATTTTATTTCCTTTTAATAATTTAATTTACATTATTAATATATATTCGATCGGCGGTGTCTTGTGTTTTAAAAATTGTACAAGTCACGGTCGACTTCATAAATACATACACAGAAAATTCAATATCGGTAAGCAAATTCTGCTTTCTTAGTTGGAGACAATTTAAGAACATATAACGAAATTATGTGATGAGTTAAAAGTAACATATGCATGGTGTATGGTGACACCAAATAATGATGTTTCCCATTAAACATACGAAGAGATGTAATCAGTAAACTAGTCGCAGTCGATGTGAACAGTAACTAAGACTAGAGGACGAGATTATCGATACACCAAAGGGAACATATCCGTGGTTATTTGTGTCACAAATATTTGAAAAAGTTCAGTACAATTAAGAAGACTTCAGATTTATCTCTAAGAAACAGTTTGTCAATAGTGACAACAGTCTTGCAAGGAAATTCTAATGGGAAACACAACCCCGGAATGCATCATACTCCATACCCTGGTTTTGTGATTGATAAAAATGACATGTTTACATGATAACAAGAAAACCTTGTTTTGGTCTAGTTTGATTATGAACTGTCTTTCACCAGGTCTTTTCAGGTAAATCATATGTATATGTTTGCCGAGATAGAATTTTCTGTTACTTTGCGATCATTAAGATTTTACTATGCTCTGTTTGAGAATATAATAAAAGGATGGGTCATCGTGCTATTTTTGATGAGTCGTTGAAATCTGCACAAATTTGCTTAGAATGATCATGAAAATACATATGTTTGTGCATAAAAGGAAATCTATGAGATAGAATTTAAAATAAATTGTGGGAACATCTTTTTTTTAAAATATGATTTAAGAAAATAAGAAGAAAAAATTGTGTCACCGAACTTGTTTTCTCGCTCCTAGTAAAAATTAAAAACGTCCAGTATTTTTTTTTACTAAAATAGTAAGATTAAGGTGGCTTGCGGGGCTAAATATTTTTTTTATAACTTATATAGGATTTCGCTATATTTTTCTATAAATGAACTTTATCTTATACTAAATAGAAAAATGAAATAAAAAAATGGGGTCACCGTTCATTTATGCTCATAAGCTGCATTCGAAAGAAGCATACATTATTGTTGGTTACCCTTTTCTGTTGAACTGATAGGAGAAATAGAGGTTATATAAAAAAAAAATGTATAACAGAAATCGCTTAAATTTTACTATAATTTAGTTTAAGTACAGCTCATTTGAAAATTATAATAAAAAATATAGGTCACCGATGAGTTGAAAAATATATTTCTATTTTAATGCCAAAAATGACATTTGTGCACCAAAGGGAGGTCATTTCGAGCTTTATCATTGATATTTGCATTTTAAAAGTCATCTGGGCATAATCACATAATAGCTGTACCATATGATAAAGTAACAACTACTAAAGGTAAAATATAAAATGTGTAATGAAAAATAAATGTTTATTTTTTTCTGACATTTCTATACTTTCAAAGCCTCCTTAAATGTGTTAGTTGAAAAAAGGTATTCTTAAACACAAATGTTTGTTATTTAAGGAATGACTGTAATATTTTTTCTGTCTATGAAGAAATAACATAAACAAGAGGCTGTCACAACGACAGCAAACCGGATTTATTAGCATTTATTTGTGTCCTGGCAATATCACAAGAACCATTACTGATGATTGGTGAAAGTTAAAATTGTCAATATCAAATTTGACCTCTATTTTGTCATCAGTATCAACATATTAAAATTTGAAAAGCTTAGATTGAATGGTTTGTGAGTAAATGCAACAACGTGAATGGAAACACCATTTTACGATCTTTCAAGAACCATAACTCCTGAACGGTAAAAGTCCAAATCGTCATTATTGAACTTGACCTCTATTTTGTCATCAGTAACAACATATTAAAATTTGAAAAGCTTTGGTTGAATGGTTCATGAGAAAATGCACGGACACGACTTGAAACACCATTTTTCAATCTTTCAAGAACCATAACTCCTGAACGGTAAAAGTCAAAATCGTCATTATTGTACTTGACCTCCATTTTGTCACCAGTAACAACATATTAAAATTTGGGAAGCTTTGGTAGAACTGTTCATGCGTAAATGCACGGACACGACTGGACACGCCATTTTTCAATCTTTCAAGAACCATAACTCCTGAACGGTAAAAGTCAAAATGGCCATTATTGATCTTGACCTTCATTTAGTTGTCAGTAACAACATATTAAAATTTTAAAAGCTTTGGTTGAACGGTTCTTGAGTTAATGCACGGACAACATTTGATTGCCGCCCGCCCGCCCGCCCGCCCGCCCGCCGAGCATCCCCAATTTAATAACCGACATTTTTGTAACAAAAATCCGGTTAAAAATTTGGTGCACACTGAATAACGCGCGTAGCGGGTTATTTAACAGTCTGCACCACTTTTTTTATGTTATTTTGAATAGACAGAAAAAATATTACAGTCATTTCTTATAATTTAATTCTACGTTCCATTTTAAACCGTAGAAAACCATGAAAAAACGTTGATGACGTCACGGTCACATGACTAAATAATGTATATGGGAACATAACAAAATAACGTCAGCCAATCAGAAGACGCGTTACATCCAAAATTAAATGATTTGTTTATAAATATTTTGAATAATCCAATACATTAGCAAGTTTTCTTCATATACGTAAACTGTTTAATAAATAGAATTGTACATCTGTCTGCAGATTTGGGCAAATAACTAGACTGATTGTGTACTAAGATAGTACAATCCAATATGGCGGTATACAATGCATCTTCCTTAAGTCAAGCTATGAAGCAAACTAAATAGTGTTTGTGGTAATCATTTATTTCATATACAAAGGTCCCGATGCCATCAACATAGTCACCAAACTTTGAAATAGCAAGTGAAAGGATATAACGTATACTAATATACAGGAATGTGAAACAAATGGATTATGCTAACTTATCTAGATTCTACCCAGGGTGCCATCAAACGAATAAAGAAAAAAGTCGGCACGAAGAAGAACCTAGTTTGTACGCAATGCCAAACGTCTGTTGAAAATTCTCCCATTAAAACTACAAAAACGTTGATTGATCGAGAAATGACATATCCGGATGTTTTAAGTTGCAGTATTTCAAAATGTACTTTAACGTTTTTAAATTATTTAAACTTATGTGCATATTGGGATTCTGCTATTTTAGAACTTTGATATAACCATTACCAATACTGCTTGAAAAGGCACAATAGCATGAAATGTTTTTATCATCATATAATGACTATGACGTTCAGAAATATGATATTTTATAATTTCTTGTTGGAGATCAGACGAAATAAAATCTAATTCCAGCTGTTTTGACAAATAATATAATGTCATTAATTTAATTATGTTAGATAAATTGTTTGAAAAAGAATTTGCGGTCTAAAATATTAATAATTTAAGTCAAATAATGGAAAACTTTTTTTCGTCTAATATTATATCCTTGTTTCTATCCAACACATTGGATAACATATACATCTCATCTCTAGCCAATAACACACTATTCAAAATTTGACTTAAGATTTGATTACAGATTTTCCGCTTTGAATTTTCATTGGAGATCGGTATTTTTGTTATTGTCCTTTTTAAGACTGATTAGTTTAAATCTTATTAAAAGTCTGGAAAGGACCGATGTGCTTTAAAAAGGCAGAGTTCTGTTTCAAACGTCTTCTTGTCTGTTATAGAACAAAACAGGACCCAAGTGATATTTATTGGAAATTCATAAACTGGATTTTGGTGACACCAAATGGTTCATATGTGTGCTCATCTATAGAACAGATATTCCTAAATGGTGATTATTAATAAATAAATTAATAAAGCGTCCGTGAAACAACTGTCTTACTTTCTGTACAAAAACTCGTCGAAGACAAAATGAAAAACGAATGTTGCAAATTTCTTACATTGAACAATCAGATATATTAAAGTCATAAGAAACCTAAAAATAAAATAATGCATATGTTTTTTTTTATAAATCAATGGATAGTTTTCATTATAAAACTTATGTACATATACTTTTTTCTGAAGATTTTTTTTTAATATGTACATATTTAGAAGAAGTTTACCTTTTTTAATTGCTGCCTGGAAGGAAGCAATTCCCCAACACATTTTTCGTATGCAAAGTGACCTCAGTGTGACCCATCTCGTAAAAATACGGTGATCGCAATACGCATGGATATCCTTCAAATAAACTATAATCTTATTGTACATGTTAAACACGTGCTTAATATCCATACCGTTTTTGATTATTGTTGACAATCAGGTGACAATCGTTAAACTTCGGCTTCAAAACACGAACTTTAATTACCTGCCATATTTTCACAACAACAGTGACCGATTGAAAAAAAATTGACGAGTATACGAAATTTAGGCCAAAAAAAATTGATAAAATCTTGCACAGAAGACTAAATTTATGATGTTTGTATGCATGGTTCAAGAATTAGAATAACATTATTTTTCACCTGTCACTCGTTTATTATGACTTTAATGATGCCATGTCATTAAATAATCAACATTTCAGTGCGTCTATGCAACTCATATATCCGCATGAACTTATGCTCAGACTATAACGGAAACTTTCAATACTGCTTTGTATTTTGATCTTTTTCTCGATATGAACAACAGTCTATAAAACATAATGATTTAAACTTTCCACTCGCCAATTTCTTTCCAGTGTCAATTTCCTATTTCGTAGCTTAACAAATCCTCTGCCATATCGTATGGCGTTTGCATATATCAATTGATGGGTTACACTTGTTCACACTTTACACTTCATTTGTACATGTGGTCCCTTTCCACACAAACTGCTCCTGAAGAGATAAGAAGAAGAACGACACCACACAAGTTTAACAGTAACCATCACAAATTTGTACGATATCAGTACGATATGTCTCTGTCTATTAGCTAGGGAGATGATTCGCACAAATCAACGAATGTGTTTGTAGATAGTAGATGTTTTTGTGTTCTGTTAAATTGTTCCTTTTAGAATTGTTATACGATGATGACCGATGTACCCATATTTTGACTATTTTATTTATTGTGTCTGTTTAATTAACGCATCAATGTAAATATAACGGAATTTGACGATAATATCATCAAAGTGAGAGGGTTAGCGCTATAAAACCAGGTTTAATCCACCATTTTCTACATTTGAAAATGCCTGTACCAAGTCAGGAATATGACAGTTCTTGTCCATTTGTTTTATGCGTTTTGTTATTTGATATTGCCATGTGACTATGGACTTTCCGAATTGATTTTCCTCTAAGTTCAGTATTTTTGTGATTTTACTTTTGTCTAATTGTAGATTTGCATGGCTGGAAATGCTTGAAAAGCAGGAATCGCTTACTATTTGTACGCACTGATCTGGCCGTTTTTTATATTCATTGGATTACATCAGTTTGTGTTTTTTATTTTGATTTGTCTCCTTTAGTCCCCGAGGGTATCACCAGTCCAGTAGCCAGTACTTCGGTACTTCGGTACTGGCATGAACATACGGATTGTTTGTGTTATTAAAATTTGCTGTTACAAAATATTAGAAATTATTATAAATTAAGGAATGTACCTCCCTGATGCAAAGCTCTGATTCCTTTCACGAATTTGGCTATACTTTTAGGACCTTTTGGATTATAGCTCTTCATCTTTTATATGTGCTTTGGATTTCAAATATTTTTGCCACGAGCATCACTGAAGAGACATGTATTGTCGAAATGCGCATCTGGTGCAACAAAATTGGTACCGTTGATTTTATTATCGATTTATTACATAGTTAACATCTGTAATTCACTGTTTTAATTTGCGCTACATCCGGATTATTTTATAAATGAATTAAGAATTCAAATTTATAGTTGAATATATCTTGGTATATATTATATCAGATAACATGTTTTCATTTTTAATTATTGATGTATGAGTGTCAAAGGTCAGGCGAAATATTAAATAGTTATCAAAGGTACCAGGATTATAATTTAGTACGCCAGACGCGCGTTTCGTCTACATAAGACTCAACAGTGACGTTCATATCAAAATATTTATAAAGCCAAACAAGTACGAAGTTAAAGAGCATTGCGGTTCCAAAATTCCAAAAAGTTGTGTCCAATACTGCTAAGTTAATCTATTCGTGGGATAAGAAAATCCTTATTTTTTCAAAAAAAGTCAAAGTTTTGTTAACAGTAAATTTATAAAGATGATCACATAATTGATATTCATGTCAACACCCATCATCCGTTTTACTTTTACTAAGCGTGGATGTTTTGTTTGTTAAAATGCGTGAAAAATCTTGTGTTAATTGCAATAAACTAACGTTATTTAAACTGTTTTAATGTCGTTTGCCTCGGCACCTTCCGCTATACAACAATAAACTCGGTAAAAGATATTTGTAACCGTTGACGCGTATTTTGCAGTGTTTTGAATGCACCAAAGTAAGTAATTGCCATCAAGCATTATGAGCTCATTAACATGTCTAGCACAGACGTTCCCAATGTTTGTGTCACTCTGGTTATCTCTTCAGAAAAATAGTCACAGCATCATGTCTTGTTTGACGTCAACTATTTTAAGCAGGACATATCCCCAACGTGATAACATGGACAATAAGTAAACTGACGTTGATAAAGTTAATTTTTATGTCTCAATATTTTGCGTCATCAATTTTTTTTCTTCCAGTGGTAATCGAACCCCTGCTAATTAAGTGACATTTTATCAGTACCTCCTGCACTATGTCTAGCAGCTGATACCACTCGACCAACTAGGCTGTATCTAATAATCACCATATTTTTCTAAAGAGGAAACGCTAAACGCTCATATTTCTTTGCCTAAGTTAACGTTTAATGATAAATAAGTTACGAAGCAACATTATTTGACTTGTTTTATCAGTTGTTTCAATTTCATTTATAAATAAAAGCAACAGTTGTATACCGCTGTTCAAAACTCATAAATCCATGGACAAAAAACAAAATCAGGGTAACAAACTAAAACCGAGGGAAACGCATTAAATATCAGAGGAGAACAACGACACAACACCGAAACGCAACACACACAGAAATGGACCAAGCAACAGACAAAACACCACGAGAATAACAAATATAACATCAAAACCAAATACATGAATTTGGAATAGACAAGTACCGTACCACGTCTTATCTCAATATCTCAAAAATAAGAGAAAACACAAACGACTCAACGTTAAAATGCAACACACACAGAAACGAACAATATTATAACAATGGCCATCTTCCTGACTTGGTACAGGACACTTTTAAAAGTGGTTGGTTGAACCTGGTTTTATGGCATGCCAAACCTCGCACTTTAATGACAAAGTTAAATATAACATTGAAATGACAACATAATATTACAGGACTAGAATACAAATAAATAGGAGAACATATATATAACAAAGTAATTGGTATCATATCTTTATTATTGTTTTATGTATTAATCTTTCATGTTCAAAAGTTTTATTTTCGTTCAAAGTACAAGTTAAATTACTACATTGCTTTTTTTTACGATGTTTGTGTGTTTGTGGAAATTTGGAGTTATGGCTCTTTATTCAGTTGAAACCAAAAGAGTAAAAATTCAAAGTAGTTTATTTTCAGTTTTCGATCTTGATATTATAGTTTTCACATATACAACACAATTGTATTATACAAAATAAAAATACATCTACCGAGCGAGGGATTCATAAATAGCCAGTCAAGGTCTTTGAAAAAGTCCTTAAATAAATTCTACTTAAGAAAATGCCTATTCCAAGTCAGGAATATGACAGTTCATGGATATGAATTTGTTGATGTGTTCGACCTTTTGATTTTGCCATTACCTTAAGAAATTTCCGTTCAGAATTCGGAGTTCGGTAACTTTGTTATTTTACTTTTAAATACTATCAATTAAACCGCAAAAACAAAATAGTTGATTTAACTTTTGGTCAATCAATATTGCTCTGTTGATAAAAAAATGAATGTAATGATTGATGAACATAAATACTCTTGTCAGAATTGACATCCTGTTCAAAGCATTGCTCTCAAGCTACTATTAATAAATAATAAATGGTATAACATAAATTTAGCCGTTGTGGAGTCAATACATGGTATAAAAAACATAAAATTGTTAAAAACAAAAATCAAACAACAGTTACTCACCAACCAAAATGGCGCCTTCCACCTGTTCCTGACCAATTTGTTTACTAAAGGTCCAGTGGAAAATAGTTTCTGCAGATTCAGGACGGAAAAAAATGACAGGTACTCTAAAAGGTACTTGTTACAAAGTGGGTCGACTAGGAGGAGAGACGATAATTTTCTAATGTCACTAAAAATGAAGTAATTAATGATGGATTAGATTACAGACCACAAGTCTGACACTTCGTTTACGTGAGACAAAAGATTTAATGTTTCCATTCCGACTAGACGTAGCTCACTTTTAAAACCAGTTAACTGCTGTACAAGAAGAGAAGTCTTTATGACCTTAAACTTATACCCCAGTTAAACCTTGGTTATAATTTTGAAACGAATTATGAAAAATCAGGACAAGATTTGTGAATACCCTTGTTAAATGCAACCCGTCAATTTTTATTGGTAGGTTAAAACAATCAATTAATTCAAATGGCACACTAATATGTATTTGTTTTACATCAATTGATTACTCCACATCTTTGTAGTTCGATTGCTATCTAAAAAAAAATAATTATATTTACTTACTATCATTGTTTATCATAATCAGTATTAATTTAATTCTGCGCGCCATTGGGAGACGGTCAAATATTGAATGACAATCCGTAATTGTTGATATTATAATTGTTGAAGAGGGACGAAAGATATCAGAGGGACATTCAAATTCATAAATCGAAAATAAACTGACAACGCCATCGCTGATTATCCAACATCCTGTCGGTACCTTAAACTTACAGTTTGGCAGTGCACAATGTCATGCTTTTCTCAGACTGTTCATAAAGTCTTTACACTTAACCTGTTCGATGTGTACTGATTGATACTTT
This sequence comes from Mytilus edulis, assembly GCA_019925275.1. Classification (NCBI taxonomy): domain Eukaryota; kingdom Metazoa; phylum Mollusca; class Bivalvia; order Mytilida; family Mytilidae; genus Mytilus; species Mytilus edulis. Next base: position 56,411,702 of record CM034355.1, read on the forward strand.
ATAATGAAAGAACATGATGTATTCATTAGTTGTAATTAGCTTTGCACTTATTTTAGGTACTCTTAGATCGGTAATTTTTATCTTTCGTATATTGTTTTGCTTGTAACCAATCTTATACGCCAAGCTGTTTTCTAGTCACTTTTAACAGATTTTTTTCTTTTTGTTAAGCTGTAAGAACACAGTCCCATCTTTTTTGGGGGAGTTTTTGGGAGTCTCAAAAATATCTGTGTCGAAACATTAAACAAGGTCCGCATGTAAAAAACCTGTAAAACAGTGTCTGTAATAATATTTTTTGGTAACGGTTTTCTCGTTGGACTAGTTTAATATTTTGGCATGTCATACCCTTTATTCGTGACTAAACAATACGTTCACTGCTTTTTCGGTATGTATGACTCACTTGCGTTTTCGTATAGTTACTTACATCCTCGACGTTTGGACACTGTTTAAAATGTCTTATTGGCAAACAAAACTTTTGGTCAATCAATATTGCTCTGCAGATATTAAAATGAATGTAATGGTTGATGAACATATATACTCTTATCAGAAGTGACATTCTGTTCAAAACTTTGCCCTCAAGTTTCTATTGATAAATTATAAATGGTATAACATAAATTTAGCCGTTGTGGAGTCAATACATGGTATAAAAAACATAAAATTGTTAAAAACAAAAATCAAACAACAGTTACTCACCAACCAAAATGGCGCCTTCCACCTGTTCCTGACCAATTTGTTTACTAAAGGTCCAGTGGCAAATAGTTTCTGCATATTCAGGACGGAAAACAATGACAGGTACTCTAACAGGTACTTGTTACAAAGTGGGTCGACTAGGAGGAGAGACGATAATTTTCTAATGTCACTAAAAATGAAGTTATTAATGATGGATTAGATAATAAATCTTGCCTTTCAATACAGACCACTTGCGGGACCATCCGATCTGTTGCGGTGCTTTAATGTGTAAAAGGTGTGACACTTCGTTTACGTGAGACAGAAGATTTAATGTTTCCATTCCGACTAGACGTAGCTGTCTTTTAAAACAAGTTAACTGCTGTACAAGAAGAGAAGTCTAATGACCTTATATCTATACCCCAATTAAACCTTGGTTTTAATTTTGAAACGAATTATGAAAAATCAAGAAAAAACTTGTGAATACCCTTGTTAAATGCAACCCGTCAATTCTTATTGGAAGGTTAAAAAATCAATTAATTCAAATGGCACACTAATATGTATTTGGTTTACATCAATTGATTACTTCACATCTTTGTAGTTCGATTGCTATTTAAAAAAAATAATGATATTTACTTACTATCAATGTTTATCATAATCAGGATTAATTGAATTCTGTGCGCCATTGGGAGACTGTAAAAGATTGAATGACAATCAGTAATTGTTCAAATTGTAATTATTGAAGTGGGACGACAGATACCAGAGGGACATTCAATCGAAAATAAACTGACAACGCCACCGCTGATTATCCAACATCCTGTCGGTACCTTGAACTTACAGTTTGCCAGTGCACAATGTCATGCTTTTCTTAAGCTGTTCACAAAGTCTTTACACTTAACCTGTTCGATGTGTACTGATTGATCCTTTTTTCTGAAAGAATATGATGTATTCATTAGTTGTAATTGGCTTTGCACTTATTTTTAGTACTCTTAGATCGGTAATTTTTATCTTTCGTATATGATAGTTATATTGTTTTGCTTGGAACCAATCTTATACGCCAAGCTGTTTTCTAGTCATTTTTAACAGATTTTTTTCTTTTTGTTAAGCTGTAAGAACACAGTCCCGTCTTTTTTGGGGGAGTTTTTGGGAGTCTCAAAAATATCTGTGTCGAAACATTAAACAAGGTCCGCAGGTAACAAACCTGTAAAACAGTGTCTGTAATAATATTTTTTGGTAACGGTTTTCTCGTTGGACTAGTTTAATATTTTGGCATGTCATACCCTTTATTCGTGACTATACGATACGTGCACTGCTTTTTCGGTATGAATGACACACTTGCGTTTTCGTATAGTTACTTACATCCTCGACGTTTGGACAATTGTCTTATTGGCAAACATAACACAACTCCTTATTTTTACAATGTGTTACGAGTTAAAAGATTAGATATAAAAAAAAATTGTAACATCAACGTCATATATATAAGGAGATTAGGTATCTAAATACGGATCCTATAAAGAAAAAACCCTAAATAAGGATGAAATCAAATTCTAAACCTAATGGACGTTTCACAAAATGCCAAAATCACTCGCAAAAAAGACAAAAAAAACCCAAACGAAAACAATGGTGAACTGACACACCCAAGTCCCACACCTGATCCTGGAAATGTGTAAGGTATTGTAGCATTGGTTATACATTCGGAGAAGGAAATGATTTACATTTCTGCAGACCTAGGATCAAACCGTTTTGAGGGATAAAACCAAACCAATTAGATAGATGAATCATATTTTCAAATGTCATTAATATGATGAGTATTCGTCGTTTGTTTCATTTGGAGGCGAACGATTTTACCTTCCCTCGTACTCTTAGAATTTTTTATATAAAAAAAAGTAGATAGAAAAAGCAAGGAAACCGTTTCATTGTTTTAAAAGTATCTTTTCAAACTTTTTTGCTTCTTTGTTATATATATTTTTTTTATCTCATCCACATGGTTTTGGTTATAAATTGAGTGCAC
>CM034355.1:56414475-56435037 GCA_019925275.1 Mytilus edulis
GATTTCCCTTTTTTCGGCCCGAGAACAAAATTTAATTCGTAGTCCCATTTCTTTTGGGAACTTAAATGAAAAAAAAAAAAACCCCACCTGCGCTTTCTCAAAGAAACTTTTACGTGTGTTGTACTACTTTTGGGAAAAAATTATACAAATTTTTTTAAAAAACTTCATCGGCCTTAACTCAAAATTTGGACAATGTTATTTTTGGGGTCTTAAAAATATCTTGACAGTTTTCTGAAGTGCTCTTTTTTAAATTTTTTTCAGTGGCCAAATCACTACTTTCCTTTAAAATTTGGCCCAAATTTTTTTACAGTTTAATTTCACCCCCCTTCTTGAAAATTTGGGGCATTGAACATGGAGAAATACATTTGGGAAAGGGGGGGTATAAAAATTAATGGCAAGAAACCCCCACTGTCAACCCCGGGGGACTATATTTGTCTCGGCCCAATACGTTGTACTTATAAACAAGGGATGTAGCATGATTGCATAGAGAAAAACTATCCATCAGATACAAGAGAGAAAACAAAAGGCACTGTATTCCCCTTTCAGAATAAAAAAACCCCATTAGTTTGTTTTTTACTGTTTTGGGGGTTTTATGCCTCATTCACCTAAGGAATTTCTTTTACCAACATTTTTACGTACCTGTAAAGGGTCTCAGGGCCATTGTAACTTCGTTTTCAAATGATTTCAGGGATTCACCTCCTTAAAAAATTTTATAAAAAAAGTGCTACTAGTTTCTTCATGGATTTTGTTTTATTTTGGTTTGATCTTTTAGAAAATTTCAGTATCCCATATCACAATGGAAAAGGGTGAAGCGGTAAGATTGCCAAATAAAAACACTAGTTTCCACCTTTGACAATTAAAAAATTTGACTTTAGCAACTAAAAAGCCAAAGGGATGCTAAAAAAATTAACAAATCAAATTTTGGCCCAAAAGGAGAAAAAATCAAAATGCATATGGAAAAATTAACAGTTTTTAAAAAAAAAACTTGAAATCATGAAATTGTTTTACATTGAGGGTAGAATGGTGTTCACGCGCTCTTAAAAATTGTTTTAATAATGTTTGTTATACCTGTCTGATATTAGTATCTCTGTAAGAATCACATACATTGTTATTGGTTTTTTTTTCTCAATAACTTACTAGTAGCGTTATGATTGAAGTCATGCTCCATGCCATCATTTTGGAATATAAAATCCTTTTTATGTACAGGTGTATCATCCCCTGCTCCATGTCCCTTCTCAGGTATGCGGAATGTAACTGTATGTTCTTTTGAACCCTTTTCTTTGTCTGCTTTTTCTCCAGCAACTGACTTCTTTTGAGTTAATTCTTCTTATATATATAAAATAAAAAGTATGTGAAATTATTGTAATCATAAAACAAACACAAAAAGCTGTTCATCAGTAATAAGTTTTTATAGTTATTTGTAGAATGACTCTCCGTAGTTTTGTTATTTTTTAAATGGTTTTGTTGGATTGTCATTAAATTAAATGAATTCGTGTTGTCACTGTTTGTTTCTTCAGACTCATATTTAAGAATAAGCAAGACTTTTGAGTGATGGGAGAAAAATCGTTTTAAAAACAAACAAAAAAACTAAAAAACTAAATTTAAACAGACCAACATTTAAAAAAACGACAATGTATATGACAATACATGTGCCTCAACTGAACATTATCGAAAAGAAGAGATATGATGTATAAATTTAGGACACAAAATTACTACATGTACATAAAAGCATAAACAAAACGCCATTATTGCCGCTCTTCCTCTGAAAATTTTAAATATTTTTGTTAACAGAACTCGCACATGCATTACTCTTAATGAATAATTGTATACATACCATGATCTGAAGCTGTATCTGGTACCTTATCATCTGTTTTCTTGTCTTTATTCAGATTCTCTTCTTCGTCTTGCTCTTCGTCTGTTACAATTTTTAATATTACAATAAAAAGTTTATTTAATACCTACTTATCTGTGCGTCTAGATTAATATTAGTTTCATTTAAAAAAAAAAACTATATTGTAATTTAAAAACAAAAGATGGAAATACAATTAGTTCTGGTACAAGCATGACTAAACAGACGAGTACGCCATTTATTTTGTAGTTAACGGTTGTAAATTGCCCGTTTTTTTATTATTTCATTCATGAAAATAATATGAAAAATAAAATAAAAAAGTGGTATTATTATCCTTATCCATCAAAGACTTTTAAAAAACGTATGCTCAAATTAGCTTATTTACAAAGACCTCTCCTCCATGTACTATTGTGTATTTACTCACCTGTCGTATCTCCCGATGAATTATCCTCTTGTGAATGTGGATATTCAGTATCTCTTACAATTTCCATCCTTGTCCAAAATTCCAATTCTTGAGCGGACTTTGCATTTTCCTTAAATTCAATAATAAGATGCTTTTTTTCAGCCTCTAACTGCTGAAACCGAGGCTGGGACGAATTATCCATGCCATCCATAGCTAAAATAAAGGTTTAACATGGGTGAATTGAATAAAAGGAGGTGATGAAAAATATATAGACAACTGGAACAGAATTCCTACCTTTTACACTATTGTTTTTAAGTTCCGTTTCGGTTATTGTGTTGGGAATCGTGTAAAGGCTATATACAACGAATGCGCACGCTGAATAACGTATACAGTGCAATTCACAACGCTGAAATCAATTCGTGTGGTTTCTCCGACTGTTTAATAATTATTGCTTTCATGGCTTTACTTTCTTATAATGCAATTAAATATTGACTAATTTTGCGTTAAAAAAATCTATTAATCATGTACGGACAACACTAAAATATTGACAGTACAAAAACACTAGAATATTAACAGAACAAAATAACAACAACTATTAGCTCAATCCTTTTGTGCAGTTTACTTTAAGCACACAATTTTGTTTTCAAAGTAAAATCATATTAAAATCAGAATAGTGTTTCGTAAATTCTCCTTTCCGTCGCATTTATACAGAACCATGAGAATGCTAAATGTGATAAAAATATTTTTTTTCAAGAATAAATTAATATCCATAAACTTTAACGACTCTTTAACTTATTTACATATTTCATACAGTAAAATCGAGAGAGAAAATAGTTTTCATTTCTTTTCTTACCTTACTCGAATAATTTCTCTCTTCAATTCTATTTTATAAACAAAAATGGACGCTTCTTCGATTGTCTAAAAAAATAACTGTGTATCGATGAGATTTTTTCCTCGACGACGATCTGTAGTTAGCGATCCTAACTGTGACGTCCTCATCTACGATACATTGACTTCCGTTTTATATTCCAAATAACGAATAACTGCGCGCCATGGACAGTTATAATTAGTGATAAAAAAAACCTGTTTAATACCTAGATGTATTTCAAAATGTAAAAATTAATAAATAAAGATGCAGAGTAAACGACAGTGAGACAGCATATCAACAACAAAAATACCCCTAATACACCGAAAACCTACAATAAGCAAATGTCTATACATTTCATTTTACAAATGCAGTTAACATATATTTTTTGTAAAAATTATTCTAAACAAAAAGGGAAGTTATTTCAAACGTATTTGGCGATGTACAAAAAAAAAACACGACAAAGCCATACCAGGCTTATAATTGTGTATGCCGCGCGTTTCGTCTTCATAAGACTCGTCAGTGATTCTCATTTAAAATCAGTAGGTAAAGTTGTGTAATATTGAACTGAAGAGGTGTGGTATGGTTGTCAATGATACAACTATCTACCAGAGATTCTAGGAAAGCAGATGTTAACCAATTTAGGAAAGTGTATTGCCTCAACAGTAAGGAAGAAATAGATATAGGAAGATGTGGTGTGAGTGCCAATGAGACAACTCTCCATCCAAATAACAATTTAAAAATTAAACCATTATAGGTTAAAATACACACATGTAGCAAGCAATGAAAAAACAGTACGACAAAATGTAAAACAATTCTAAAGAGAGAAAATAGATTTTAAAGGCACACAACAACAAACGACAACCACTGACTACAGACTAGAGACAAGAGTATGCATAATTTAGTGGTTTAACATGTGTGTTAGCGCATGGAACAGTGGTGTAAAAGGGCGACAGAAGAACAACTATAAATATATAATTACCCAGACGAGGCACCCTCTTTATCAATACAAGATTAAAACAAATTAATTATTTACAATTTTTTGATAAATTATGATCAAATTAGCATCAATATCTTTATTTGTTTTTCCGATGGATCTTGGTAAACGTTAATTATATTATTTAAAAGAAACATATATATGTTCTTATACAACTTAATAATTTTGGAAATTTTCATATTTGGCTATAACAATCAAGAAAGTTACGTTGCCTTAGAAATAACACAGTTATGGTTTAAACTAGCCAGGTATGGCATTTTTTATTTGCAATGTGGACTCTAGAATAAATCTGAATTGAATATAAAAAATACACTATAATTCCTAAAAAAAATATCAGGAAATTTGTAACTGATTAAATCTTAAAATTTCAGTGACAATGAAAAATTCTAAAATTCACTAGTAATTTTTAGGGATTATATATAAAATTTTACGAATTATTTTATCAGAATTCTGGGAAAATAAAGTTTCTACATAATGACTGATTATACAAATTCTCTATAACATATATACATATTGTTAGTATACTAGGGGTAGTAGTTCCCAGGGTCAATCAACTCATTTGGCGTCTATAAAACTCTCAATATGATTACTTTTAATTCACCAGATGTGATTAAAAAAACAACTTCTTATTGGTAAATATACGGGAAAACTTGTTTCCGAATCACGTTGTATTACTGTTTATGTATGTGTATGTGTCATAGGACCTACCTATATGTCTATAGTTTGATGTAAACCACAGCATGACAAGGCTTGATAGTATTCGGCAAAACTTGTCACAGTGGAATTTTTGGGTCCTCAGCATGCCAAGAAATTGCCTCCGTTGAAATTCTGAAAACACACCATAGAGCAAATTACATGGATGATTAATATCATGACCATTTGGCATATGGCTGTGTTCTAAGCGACACGTATATATGAAGGTCATACATTAATTTGTGATCATTTGTTAAACGGAAATCAAATCTTCAAATACTAATGGGTGCCGTAGGAGGTCGACGAGAATTTTTAGCGATGATTTCTTGGCATGATAACTTTCAAATCATTTACAATTTTATAACAGTAATGAAAACATAATCAACCTAAAAGAATGCAGTGTAGTCACAGTCAAGTTTCAGGGGCGGATCCATTCATTTTAAAAGGGGGTTCCTACCCAGGACAAGGGGGTTCCTAACCCAGGACAAGGGGGTCCAATATCTGTTAAAGGCCATTTTTTACTGTTCACCTTTTACATAATAATAAAATTCATAAACATTTATGTATTACAATTAATGTGGCCATGTACCTTTTGCCATTTTAGATCTTTCTCGTTCTAATTTTACACCTTCAGTTTTCGGTTTTAAGCTACCGCTGCAGTTCCGTTTTTGATTTTAATATTACTATGTGTGGTTCACTTCCGTCAAAAAAAATCACAATCTTTTTTTGCTTTGGAAATATTTCTGAAGAGATTGTAATTTCATTTAAAGGACATCCATTTTGGGCGTTAAATGTCTCTCGTCGCATACTATACTTCTAGTGATAATGACAGTGAAGACGAGACGGATGTCAAACACCATAAAAACAGCACCAATGGGGAATCTGTAGTACAAACAACAACAAATGTTTCCTTAGAAAAAACGACGAAATCTGAAAATGAAAGGCCACACAAGACCCAAGAGATTCAAAGTTTGATACATGATGTTGATGATTCTGTTAACTCTCTCTTAAAAAGTATGTCCATGTGTCTACTTCATTATTTTTTTTTCTCATAATTTCTTCAAATAATTCAGTGTTCTCCCAAGGCTGTTTTATCATCACGGTACCATGAAGCAATATATTTTTCCTGTGATGCAATAAATAATTCTGTTATGCTATAATTGTTTTGAGGATGGAATTTTTCCTTTCATGTTACTACAGTACTAAACATATGTACATAATACATTTCCATTAAAGGGAAACTTCGCAAAAAAATCAAAAATTGATATTATGTTTATTCTGTATAAAAATGCTCAAATTCATAGGTATTAAAGTTTTATTCTGCTAGATAAGAGATCACCATCGATTTTAAATTTAGAGTATCAATTCTCTCCGGTCGGCCATTTTGTCACCTTGTCCGATTTGCAGTCGCGATATGTCTAAGGACCAGAACTACAGTAACCCGATGTAGTCGTAATTGCGTGTCGATATCTCGTCAATCGTACGGTTGTTTTATCCGACTAGTTAACTTGATACGGAAAATTTTCTTTTTTTTTTTAATATTGGTATACAATATCTGTTATTTTAAGACTGATAATATAGGAATTAGTGAAAAAGTCAAAATTTCAAATCATAAATAAGTCTTCCGTGAAACTTGAATTGTTTTCGGCAATCTAATTAGTTCATAATTCTTTTATGTAATAAACTTTATTCAAATAAATTAGGATCTTCGCTCCACTGATCACCCGCATGGCTAAAGGTATTACTCCCAAAGGTATTGTAGGGGGTGTGAGGTGACACGTCCAGGTATTCAAGCGATTTCCTATCGAGTTTGCAAATTCATGCATCGTTTCACTTCTTAGTGTATTGATAAGTGTACACGGCCGATAACTTATAACTTTCCATTTTGAACTATTAGGTGTATAATATACATCTCTATCTTGCGTGTCCGAAAGTGATATAATATATAGTCATTACTAAACATATACGCTTGTTTATGAATAACATTTCTGGTTAAAAGAAAATTATTTATAAAAATATAAATAATACCAAAAAAAACAACATATTATCTGATGAAATAAAAAAAAAAAATCCAAGAGTAAATTTGGTAAAATGTAATATATACTCGTTGTCAATGGTGAAGGACAGATTGGAACATACCAGAAATATATTGATTTAAAAAAAGGTACGCACTTGTCGACCATTCGTATATACGCCTGGATTATAAGTTACGGAACTATAGCGCAAATTAAAATATATACATTTATACATAGAACATAAGAAAGAATAATATATTTTGCGTAAATTGGGGTAAAAGTTTTGTAAAATGAAAAGTCCACGTATGCCAACAGTAAGTAATCATCAAATGTCGATAGATTATTGAGGCCCCTCATGGGGGGGTCCTAGTAATCACATAATCACCATTTTTTTGCCAATATAATCACATAATCATTAAATATTTGCTTATCTTTAGTAATCAAATAATCATAAACTAAAAATACAGTCCTAGGTAATCAAATAATCATGAAATATTTGGCTTAATAATCAAATAATCATTAAAAAAACGGCCAAGTAATCACATAATCAAAAACCCATGAGGGCCCTCATTATTGTATACCAAACGAAGAAGGAGAAGAAGAAGAGATTCAAACACAGGTCGATATATAACTTTATTTGGCTCATCGAAGTTATGGACATTTATAATTCAATTAGATTGTTCTCGAAAAAAGGAAGAAATTCGTCTTCGACACAATTGTTCCAAAATGCATGTAATATATACGCCACTGGAAGTACACTTATACCGAGGGATGTGAATATTTTCCGGGAAAACTATAGAGTATCAAAGTTTCAAATCAATTTCGGGATTTATTTTCTCTCTAGATATTCAATGACAGCAATTTAAAGAAACTGCTTGTCCGCTTTAGTGGTATTCTTGCCAGTTGAAACAGACTTATAATTACATTAAAAAATAGGGAAGGATGACATTAAATTCGTTGTTTTTTTTTTATACATCGTTGGTCAAATAGCTAAAGTATTAATTATATATAGTTACGGTGTGAGACGAAGAGTATTTTAAGAAGGACATATTCCCGATTATGTATAAATTTTGTTGATGTTTTTCACACTTGAAAAGCATATCTGTTCGTAATTTGTCGATTCCATTCCAATTAGATCCTTTAATTTCCTGTCAATTTTTTTAAACATTTTTCTTTTTAAATATCTGAAGTCTTCATGTGTTGTCAGATTTAAAATATTTTGATGAGCACATTAATTTCTAAATAGGTAATTAAAGATCACTTTGGATGGACTAAAATATATAATTGCAATTGTTAATGATCTGTTTGAAATATTTAAGGCTGCGATCCTTATTTGAAATAGTACAATTTTTAGTTCATAAACTCGTGTTTAGAAGATTATTTTTATTTATAAATTCTTCAATTAAAATAATTCAGTGTTTTATCGTTACTAAAGTAATCAAAAGTCATAATTCATTAAAAAGTGATCTTATGCAAAATATAAAAATATACAACAGCTATCCAGTTATTGTGCGATCTTATTATTCCCGTTAATTAATTTTAATTTTTTTTTTTACATTCATGTGTCTGAAATTTTGTCGGAGTCCCGTTTACAATTATGTTGTTCACACCTGAATGCCAGTGAACCGTGACGCCTAGATTTCACAGAATGAGGATCAAAGGATTAGAATTACATAATGCTAATCTTTTAATTACCTTGAGCTAACCTACGCATTCAACATTCTTTAGATGTCACAAAACAATACACATTTTATTTCCACCGTACAAGCAAGTGAAAATGTTTGCTGTAATGAAGCAAAAACGTCAGAATACAAACATGTATTTTTAATACACTATTGATCATGTCAATTTCATATGTTTGTTTAAAGTATTTGTACACAACAAATCATAAAAATGTTCTATGTATGAATTAATTTTATTATTAAAATTCGTTTTAAAATATCCACACGATCTAATTTTAAAAGTTGCATGGCTATCACTTATTTTATGTTGGTTAATAGCTACACCAAAAGTCGTCGATGCGCTTTAAATCGCGTAATTAGATTGTTAACGAACAAGACTTAAATGAGATATTTTCACTCCCGGCATGCATCAAAGACTTAAACTACGTCACATAAGTCAGGAAGCTTCAAGAAATAAAATTAATAATTCCCAATTTTCTTCTTTATTAGATTTCATATCAAAATAAAACTTGGTGAATATGTTTTTTATGGTATTATGAACATAATAAGATGATAAGTGAAAAATCGCGAATTATCCCTTTAAACCAATGTTCATATTTTAAATTTTGATCTACATGTTCAGTGTTTTCCATTTTTCACTAAGGTAAGGTGGGTGTTTTGAAAAAAACACTTGCAACCGGGTGATCTTTTTTTAACATTTTCAACCAGGTTTATTTTTTTCAGTGTTACTGTGGGTTGGGGTCACAAATAGAAGGATAAGTATTGTATTCACATTTAATGGAATTGAACCATTCTTCTGCTATCACTGCTAGCCTTTCATTAAATGATTTGACAAATTAGTTTTGTGTATCCCAGATAGCAGATTATTGTGCTTTTGCAGGACTCCCTCCTTTTACGAAGTCTGCGAATGCATGGCCTATTGAACCAAGTTTCTGTCCTGTTCCTCATTTTAGTGCTGTATTTTTGGCACACAGAACAGTAATATCCTTCTGTGACGATTATCCATTTAAAGTCCTGTTCATATTTATCACCACCCCTCAAATGAGGGGTAATCTCTCAATGTAATGATCTGTATATCCCTTAAAAGAGGGGTACATTTAAAGAGAAACGGATGAGGGGTAACCTCTCCATGTAATGACTATCCCTTTTATATAGGGTACATTTAAAGAGAAACAAATGAGGACATATTTGTTTCTGGCTTTTTTTATCATTATATTTATATGAACACTCTTTTAGACAAGTTGTACCAAATAAAACGATTTCCCCCTTTTAAGCTAATAAATCTAAGTTTTTCTTTTTTTTTTCTTCAACAGTAATATGACCCCTTGCCTGATGGACAGTCCCTCATTTAAGGGATATCCCTCATTTTGGGATTGTTCCCAACCTGTTTATCTTCGCGATTTTTTTTTCAAATTCCGGATTTTCTTTTGAATTGTCGCGATCGCCTGTGTGCCTTTTCTGTTGTTTTGTTACTTTTTTTTCAATTTCAACATTTTCAATTCAACTATCCGTTTTAGTTGACTTATATGGCTTAGAATTTTCCTTATCGCTATCGTCATCTGCCTTTCCATTCCCCCAATTAATAAAAGAAAACATTTTTGTCAATGAAAACAAACTGCGAGGCGCGATTAGTATTTAAATTTTTACGGTGTGGAACCGAAAAAAATACGGAATTTGAAAAAAAAAAAAAGCCGACCACCTCCTAAAAAGGAAAGGTGGTCGGCTTTGAAAAGAAGGTGGTCGGCACACCCGGCTTAAATGCCGAATGGAAAACACTGATGTTTGTATACTGCTTGTGATCATAAAAATTATATCGCCTAAATTCACATCCCTTTAAGTTGGACAATAGAGGCCATTGCCCTTAGGGTGATATCTGTTACGATATGATAAAAAAAAAAAATTACAGACTTGTATGCACTGATTGCAAACTTTGACAAAACTACAAGTCAAATAACCATGAAAATATGATTTTCCTTAATCCACAAAAATTGGTATTTACAACAGTGAATGAACCCATACTATATTATGATTAATTGTACCTCCTTCTTTAACATTAACAGATTTACCTGCACCAAAAACAGTGACACAATCTGATAGAAAACAAGATGATTATCTTGAAGATGCAGTCAAAGCAAAACCATCACAGATAGCAGATGCACCGAAACCTCCATCAAAAACTAGAAAGCCGGTGAAAATATCTATCCCTACCATTGATTCCGTAAGATTATTTCTTTATATTTCAATTTAAGTTTGGAATATGCATGATTGTAAAACTTTTAAAGGGAAGTCACTTAGTGAGTTTGGCAGTTTTCTATGAAGAAATTTTTCAATCTGTAAATACATGAAATAGTGATGGATGATTTCAATTTTTTATAAAGTCAGAACAATTGGGTGTCATAATTTATATTTCTTTCTTTCAAGCGGACATTTACATGTGCATCCAACATGCATTATGTCTTAACCAAGGGAGCATGTTAAAAATAGTCAGATACATTAGATTAAAATATATGTGATATTTATTATGAGTAAGCAACCAAACAATAAAAAAGAAGCATAAAGGCATCTACAGATCAACATATGGTATGCAACAATAGACATATGCCCATACGGTCAATCAAGCTCTAAATTACACAAACTTCTTACATAAAGTTTGATTTTTAGTCATATTGTATGGAATTTTCATGTTCAAATTCTTCTTTTTTGCCATTTACATTTGTACTTATTTATCAATTTTGTTTAAGGGCACATATATATAGTAGACATTTGAATATGATTCTCATGAATTTGTCAGGTGTTTATTAATTAAATGTGCTAAAATCAGCAAAAAGATACATGTATGTATTTTTTAATTTTCAGGATTCAGATGATGAAAAGGAACCAAGAAAAAAGAAACAGAAAATAGGTCCTCAGACAGTAGGTTATTGATTTACTATGAAAGAGAGGTCGTGTCAAGGGGAAGACAGTAACCAAACTATGCAAACATGAAATCAATAGACTTTGTCTGGCTGAGGGAGACAAATTCTGTTTGAATGTAGAAAAAGTACCAATTTAACTTTTTGCATTACAAAAAAATTTCATTAAAAGAATACTGTGACATAACTATTCAAATCATAAATGTTCATTTGGTAACTATTTTTATATATATATACATCTAAAATTCTTTAAAATAAAACTTTACTAAGAAAATGTTCATTCACGGTAAACATATTTGCAGATGATAATCTCATTTGCTGTGGAGAAGGATTTCATGACTTGACGACATTTTTACATACCATGAAAAGCAGTTAAGTTTAAGGATTACAATCTCTTATCACTACAGTTTTCAATTGAGGTAATCAATAAATGTTGATGAAGTTCATTTTAGTTTTGTCAAATGCTAGTTGGGGCATGTGTTACCAACTTTTTATGTGTTTTTACACATGTATAAGAGATCCAACAGTAAATTTTAATAACCTTGTTAAATTTATATTGATTTGGTGATATCTATTTAATCACATAATTAATATCATTACAGGGCAAAACAGGATTGACAGCAAGCTTACCACCTCCTATTCATTCTTCAAGAAAAGAATCTGGGAGAACATTATTACCCTATGTATTCACGAAGAAGAAACAAACAGACTCTAAGCCAGTAAAAAATAGTACTAACAACAGTGTGAAATCATCTACTGTTTCTAAACCTGATCCTTCATCATCTAAGACTTTAAATATTGCCACATATGGTAGTGAAAGTGATGATAGTGGAAATGAAGATGACTCATCAAATTTCTTTTCTCTTGGTTCAGTTGAACAGACAGTCAAACCTGCTGAATCATCAAATTTTTTCTCATTAGATACG
Source organism: Mytilus edulis (assembly GCA_019925275.1). NCBI lineage: Eukaryota > Metazoa > Mollusca > Bivalvia > Mytilida > Mytilidae > Mytilus > Mytilus edulis. The sequence goes on from CM034355.1 coordinate 56,426,818, forward strand.
CAAATTCAGCCCATAAGATCTGGGGTGCAACCAACTATGCATTCAACTTTACCTAAAGGTAATTTAAATCTTCCTCCTCCAATTAAATCTGTGGAAACAAAAGTGACAATAGAGACTAACCAATCAGATCTATCAGCACAACATACAAGTTTGAAGAGAGGTATTACTGGGAATGATTCTTCTATTGTGGAAAGTCCTAATAATCAGGACAAGCCATCAAATATGAGCTCTACCATGGAAAATGCACCATTGTCTTTTAAATCTACAATGAAAAGACCTTATAGAAATTTTCAAAGTTTTCATACTCCAGAAAGTTCTTACCAACCAGCAAATTATGAAACAGACACAGTAGGTCCTACTATCTGTGAACAGAATGCTGAGGTAATGTTTTATTTTGGTCAGTTATTTTTGTTTTGAGCAAATAATTTCAATGTGTTACAGATGAATGGGGCAATAGATTAAATCAATTTGACCCAGTAGGGTTCATTCAACTTTGGTTAGGAAGTTGTTTCCCTTTTTAACCGGATTTTTGTGACAAAAATGTCGGTTATTGATTTGGGGGTGCTCGGTGGGGGGGGGGCTGTCGGTCGGTCGGGCGGGCGGCAATCAAATGTTGTCCGTGCATTAACTCATGAACCGTACAACCAAAGCTTTTAAAATTTTAATATGTTGTTACTGACAACTAAATGAAGGTCAAGTTCAATAATGGCGATTTTGACTTTTACCATTCAGGAGTTATGGTTTTTGAAAGATTGAAAAATGGCATTTCCAGTCGTGTCCGTGCATTTACGCATGAACTGTTCTACCAAAGCTTCCCAAATTTTAATATGTTGTTACTGGTGACAAAATTGAGGTCAAGTTCAATAATGACGATTTTGACTTTTACAGTTCAGGAGTTATGGTTCTTGAAAGATTGAAAAATGGTGTTTCCAGTCGTGTCCGTGCATTTTCTCATGAACCATTCAACTAAAGCTTTTCAAATTCTTACATGTTGTTACTGATGACAAAATAGAGGTCAAGTTCAATAATGACAATTTTGACTTTTACTGTCCAGTAGTTATGGTTCCTGAAAGATCGTAAAATGGCGTTTCCAGTCGTGTCCGTGCATTTACGCATGAACTGTTCTACCAAAGCTTCCCAAATTTTAATATGTTGTTACTGGTGACAAAATGGAGGTCAAGTTCAATAATGATAATTTTGACTTTTACAGTTCAGGAGTTACGGTTCTTGAAAGATTGAAAAATGGTGTTTCCAGTCGTGTCCGTGCATTTTCTCATGAACCATTCAACCAAAGCTTTTCAAATTTTAATATGTTGTTACTGATGACAAAATAGAGGTCAAGTTTAAAAATGACTATTTTGACTTTTCCGTTCAGGAGTTATGGTTCTTGAAAGATCGTAAAATGGTGTTTCCATTCACGTTGTTGCATTTACTCACATACCATTCAATCTAAGCTTTTCAAATTTTGATATGTTGATACTGATGACAAAATAGAGGTCAAATTTGATATTGACGATTTTCACTTTCACCAATCATCAGTAATGGTTCTTGTGATATTGCCAGGACACAAATAAATGCTAATAAATCCGGTTTTCTGTCGTTGTGACAGTCTCTTGTTTTGGCTTAAAGTCGCTTTGCTTTATCTTACTGCCAAAAAACTTTATAATGAATTCATTCTGGAGTTGTAACAGTCCCTTTCTTTATCGATAATTTTATATTTTTGGTCAGGTTGATGTAACTTCAATCTTCCATTTATAAGTAAAAAAATTAAAAGACAGAACAATTAATGTTCTCATTATATTTTCATCGAAACAAAGTAAAAGCATTGACGCTGTAAATTGATTGTATTTTATTTGAAGGAAATCAATGTTTTATGTTAACAAATTACCGGGTACTTCATTTTCACTCTTTTTTTCTGTTTTAATTACATGTACCTTTACTCAGGATTGAAAAATGTCCATTGAGAAAATTATGGATCTTGAAATTTTTGTAGGAATCTCCTCTCATATATATATAAATGCTTGTACAAACAATTTGTAGACATCAATTCGGATGATTTCATTAGTAAAGTTGAATACCAAAAATCTCTTGGTAACTAGATAAAATAAATGTATAAAACCTTTACATCAAAAAGAAAGATGGACGTCCTTCACAAGAGAAACAGTAACATCAAATGTCTTACTGTGTTTATTTTAGCATTACATGCATGTATGAAAGGAAGATGATTGCCACTAGATATTATCATGTGCTGTTTCTTTTTATTTTAGGTTGAAGGCTATTCTAATGTAGATGACATAAATGTTTTACAGCAGGATGAGGAGGTAAGTATTTTCAAATTGAGGCTCTAAAAGAAATTTGCAACCTTCCCATTTTATGCCTACATGTTGAATAGAATTGAGAATGGAAATGGGGAATGTGTCAAAGAGACAACAACCCGACCATAGAATAAACAACAGCAGAAGGTCACCAACAGGTCTTCAATGTAGCAAGAAATTCCCGCACTCGGAGGCGTCCTTCAGCTGGCCCCTAAACAAATATATACTAGTTCAGTAATAATGAATGCCTTACTAATCACTGAATGCTTATATTTACTGGTAAAACTGAAGCTTATGTTAAATTTAATTGCAAAGACCTCAACAAAATTTAGATCTGATAATTAACATGATTCACGCCTGCATTTATAATTTTTGTCTCACTTGTAAAAGTCACAGTTGGTCAGAAGAAGGAATTCCTTTTCTTAATATCTTCTTGTTAGTGATATATATATAAATGTTTACATTTTTGTACTACAAAATAAATATTAATGACATTAATTTGATACATATTAAATTTTAAAATTATTCTGTAAAACTTCATGAATTGGACAATATTACAATAATGCACCAATTGTACAAGGTTCCTTTGACACACTAAAAACTTAAAATAAAAAATACTTATATGATTTGAAAGTTTTAAGTTTACTTGAAAAACAAAATTTTTTAGTGAAAAAAGCCAGTGCATTGAAATTGATTTATAATTTATAATGTTTTGTAATGATTTACTGAATAAAGATGTTCTCAAGTTTGAAGAGGAAGAATTATTTATGGAGAAAACATTTTTACAGTAAAAAGCAGTGATCATATGTTGATTGTTTGTTTTTTGTTATTTTGTAGTTTCTTAGGTTACAAGGTAAACACTCACGTGGTAAAGAACCTATACAATTTGTAGATGTCAATGCTGATGATTTCATTAGTACAGCTGCCTACCAAATAGCACTGACTGAAGAGACAGAATACAGACCTTCTCATAAAAAGGGAGAGGGACCTTCTTCACAACAGAAAAGAAAACATCACATTACTTATCTAGCTCATCAGGTAACGTATTGTTATTTTTAAACATTTGACAAATATTATTGAAGAACAAAATCTCAGGAAAGTTAATATGTAGATAATAGACTTTTTTTCATATTACCAACTTTCGACCCTGAAGTATGTAAATTTTTGACAGGTTTATACCTACTATTTGGTGGCATATTCTGGTACTTTGTCAAGTAAGAGCAACTAAATGAAGTAAAATCAAGCTTACAATTGATGTAATTTAATTGAAGCATAATTTTTTCATTTACTACGCATAAGGGCTATTCCAGAAAAAAATGTAGGGGGGGGGATTGAAAGCAGTATTTGTCAGCACCCACCATCCAGACAATTGTTATTGAGAATTATAGTGCACTATAGTGTGAAAAGTTGCTCTGATACCCATCACCCATGTATTATTAATACAATGTGCCTTCCAACCCCCACCCCTTACATTTTTTTCTTGTATAGCCTTAAGAAAAACTACTAGCAAATAGTTTATTTTCCCCCAAACTGTATTTGTAGTCTAGACAATAGACAAGTTTAATAAATAACCCAAGTGTATCCTGATAAAAACTATAAAAATCAACAAACTATCCTTTTCCACAACTATGTCAAGCTCTAAGGTGTCTCAAGTCTAGAATAAATGTAGTCAGGTAGTTGTGAATAAATCTTTCAGAGAACTATAAAGATTTTCAAGCAGTACAAAATTCACAGGGTGACATAATCATTAAGATACTTTTAAAAATGCCTTCTTTTTCCATTATATTATATCAGTTTTAAAAAAATAGTGTGACAAAAATTCTTTGAAAAATTATATATTTTAATTTCAGGCTAAAGAAAGAGAGATTGAGCTGAAAAATGCTTGGTCACAGAATGCAATGTCCAAAAGACAAACACAAGCAAAATATGGTTTCTAATAGTATGTGTAAATATAGAACAATTACAATACACGTGTGTCAGCTTAAATTATAAATGTGTACAAATTGAAACATGTTGTAGACATAAATGTAAAGGATGGAAAATAAAGTCATGTCTCTTTAAAAAAAAAATGTACTGACAATCTTTTTATGCTCCTGAAGAAAACAGTGGCAGACCAAGGGGGAGGGTCAATGCATTTGAATGGGGATATACGATTGGAACACCCCCTTTTGAAAATGGCTGGATCTGCTCCTGAACAAAGATGAATGCCAGTGATGTTATGTTGCCATCCTGTCTTCCATTCTAATGTTCATGTGTCATATATTCTTTTTCTAAATACTGCCAAAATTCAACATGATGAATTTAATTGCAAGTTGAACACAATTTAAAAAAAAAAAACAGGTTAAAAACAGTATAATAGCAAATTGTTCAGTTGATTTAGTTTGTGGTTTTGGTCACTTAAGAATTGAATATTTGAAGAGTCTTTGCATTTTGATTCACTACACTTACTTATTTTGCATTTCAAAATTATATTAAATAGAATAAAGCTATTTCTACAATACATCACAAAAGTTTTTTTGGTCAAAAGTCTGGAAAAAAAACATTCAAACTTGTTTAGTTCCTGCTTAGAACGCACATATATGAGAATTTAATTTTGATTTGTTCAACATTACCAAAGTAAATGAATATTTTTCAACTTGTACAATTAAATAAGAAAATGTGTAGGAATAATAAATTTGTGTCGACAAAAATCTTCGTAATAAGGGAAGGTTCAATTCCTTTTAAAAAGATATATTGCCCAATGAATCAGGATTTCCTTTAAAATCTAACCACACTCAAAATAAATTTGGTTGTCACATAAAGGGACTGTGATTCAGGTGTTAAGTGGACCGTGATCATTATTTTAATTTGGATCAAAGTGTTGAAGAAGTCAAAGGACTAACTAGTATTACATTTATTTAAGCAAAATATTTAATTTTTTCAATATGGGTTATGCCAACAAGTGAACATGATTCCAAATATTAATTTCTAACCCCATAGTTTCAATGATAGAAGACAACCACTGCTTAGGTAAGAATTTGATACAGCATGGCATTTTGATATCCATGTTTAACTCAATAATTGCCACTATGTTAAGCATCCAAAAATGAATTGATGAAGAATTCTACTGCACTAGACTTCAATCTCAATTGACTAGGATTGTCTGTTTTCCAATCGAAGGTCAGTGGTTTTCTCCTGGCACTCTGGTTTCCTCCGCCTTTAAAACCTGACCACCAGGAAATAGCCCAAAAGTGGTTCTTAAAATTGCCCTTAAAACATAGGGACAGTGATCCGGCAGCAGAGTGTTAATTAGCTTTCTAAAAAATTTATATTGTAGAGGGCGGAAGACATGAATGCTTCATTCTTTGTACTTGCCTTATGTTACAAAGTTTCCATCAGTCATATGTCCTTGACCTTATTTCAAGGTTTAGTGACTATTTGAAAGAAAAGTAAAGATTATATTTAATGTTAATTTCTTTCTTATTCTGAGTTATTGGCTAACTATAGTTAGTATGTGCGTACCTTGCAAGGTCCTCATGCCCGTCAGACAGTTTTCATTTGACCTCCACCTCATTTCATGGATCAGTGAACAAGGTTTTAAATTTTTCATGGTCAAGTTCATATAGCAGATTTCATAAGTAATAGGTTCTATATTTGGTGTATGGAATGATTGCAATGTGTACATGTCCAACTGGCAGGTGTCATCTGACCTTGACCTCACTTTCATGGTTTAATGGAAAGAAGTAAGTGTTTGAGTTTTGGTCTTTTTTCCAATTCTATACACAATAGGTCAACTATATTTGGTGCATGGAATTATTTTAGGATGAACATGTCAGTCTCATTGGTTTTGTTTGACCTTGGCTTCATTTAAATGGTTCATTGATCAATGTTAAGTTTTCATGGTCAAGTTTGTTTGTTAGATACAAGAAGCAATAGGTCAACTATATTTAATGCATTGATTGCTTGTTAGGTGTATATGTCTGTCTGGCATGAATCATCTGACCTTGATCTCATTTTCACGGTTCATTAATCAAATTGAATGTTTAGTTTTCTTGGTTACATCTATTTCTTAGAAACGATAAGCAATAGGTCAACTATTTTTGGTGTATTGAATGATTGTAAGGTGTACATAAAATTGAGAATGGAAATGGGGAATGTGTCAAAGAGACAACAACCCGATCAAAGAAAAAAGCATTATCAGAAGGTCACCAACAGGTCTTCAATGTAGCGAGAAATTCCCGCACCAGGAGGCTTCCTTCAGCTGGCCCCTAAACAAATATATACTAGTTCAGTGATAATGAACGCATGTATTTCTCGTTTGGTTTATCTGACCTTGACCTCATTTTCTTGGATATAATAGTAAGTTTATTGATTTGTAGTAAAGTTTTATATTTAGAACTATCAACATAAAATCAATTGTAAATATAAAAAAGAACATGTGGTATGATTGCCATTCAACTTTCCACAAGAGACCAAAATGACACATAAATAAACAATTGTAAGTAAAGAAGGTGATTCTTTTCAGCATTTGCACTCTTGGGTAAAGTATGTAAGATATCTTATAAAGTATAAGGGATACTGGTATCTTATAAAGTTGTCAAACATCATATAAAAACTAGATTATCTTGAAGTTTGAAAAAATAGTAAAATGGTTTACCATAGTTAATTGTTATTTACAAAGCCAAATTTGGTAATGCCCCAAACAGGCAGGAATAAGGGGCCAAAAACAAGTATTTTTCTTGTTTCCAATCAATAACTTTAGTTTAAGTGCATGGATCTCTCTAAAATTGTACTTCAAGGTTTCATACTATAAATGGAAGGCTACAATTGAGTTTGAGGGTAATTGCTCTAAGGGGTTCAAAAAAGATGGGGTCCAATGATTTTAAGGGAATCATATTTTTTTTCTCAAAATTTTTTCATATTTCAAATTTTTGAAAAGTTTCAGAAGGAAATTTTCATATGCACAATAGATTTTAAAGATCTTTGACCACATTTATTTTGTATCAAGCTTGAGGATTGTGTCCATATTCGCTCCAATTGTTCAATGTTTGACCTCTGTGATCGTTTCATCCTGTGCTCAGCAAAGCGTTAGTATTCTCAGCTTCAAATTTACAGATACTAGTATACGATTTGACTTAATTTTCTCAATATTTCCAATGGTATATACTATGAGTGTATGCTCTCTAGTTTAACATTAACCTGATTAAACTTCTAAAATTGTAAGTCTTATCTCTGCAATACTTCTTAGCTATTTATGTCCGTGAATATGCAGAGGTAGATTATGTCCGTGAATATGCAGAGGTAGATTATATCCGTAAATATGCAGAGGTAGATTATGTCCGTGAATATGCAGAGGTAGAAAGCTGCACACAAGTGTTTTGTATCATATGTGTTATATAAATCTTTATAGTCAAAGGGTCGATCCGTTTTTCTTTATCAAAAGGAACTATGGTCGGGTTGTCTCTTTGACACATTCCCCATTTCCATTCTCAATTTTATTACAACAAATATATACATATCAGAGATAGTTATACAATATGTTTCTGTACGTATTGGCTTCTTAAGGAACTAAATTTTCAAGATATTAACATTTATTAATCATAAACCCATAGTTTGAAAATAACATAAACATGCTGTATAAATGATTATATTAAGTCGAATATTATTTTATTTGCTTTGGTTATTTACCATACACCTTTTTAGTTATCAAATTGAATGTGTTTACAAGTTGCTTATTTCAGGGATACTTTCAGAAAGGCATTAAATGTTATCCACTTTTATTTTGTTCCAAAGTATTCGAGTTTCAAATGTATCAGAAATCATGTATGTTGTCATAACATCCATAAAAGGAATCGGGATTATTTATCCTGGGTACTTTAAACTATAGCTATTTTCAGTGAATCTGAAAGCGTAATCCCACTGTTCA
>CM034355.1:56435137-56446457 GCA_019925275.1 Mytilus edulis
GTTCTATAGCTCTTGCATTATCAGAAACTAGTTAGCTCATAGTTCCGTATGCCATTTTTTGACTATTTTCGGACCATAGAGCTACTGATTTTTCCTATTTCAAAATGTTCAGAATTGCGACCCTGGTTCAGGTCGCACTGATTTCCCCAAAAATATTGTTTATCGTCCATGCATACATGTACCTTGTCAATATATATAGTTAGTTTCGTAAAACCTTTTTTTTTAGGATAGTGCGTACCTAAGTATGATAGAATATTCATTAATATGAGCTAAACATCTACATATTTCCGCAAAATCAAAAAAATAAGATAAAAAAGAACAATGAGAGTTCCAGTTCTGCAGCTAATCCGAAACATGAGCATGGATGAATGTCCAGAAAAGAACTTTTTAGTGTAAGAAAATAACACATTTGTGTTCAAACCCATGATATATAAAACTCCAAATATTTGTATATAGTTGGTTATTTTCTTAATAATTGACTAGATATTTAATATTTCACAAAAATTCTTACACAAATGTCTCAGGACATATATTTAGCCCGTTATACATCACAGTGAGTGCTATGTAGCTTGTTTCTGTAAAAGAATATCCAGCAAAATTTACCGTGCTCATGGTTCAAATTTAAGTTTTTATTTAAACTTATTAAAGGTCAACATTTCGAGAATAGGTGAACCATCTTATGTTTACCTTTTTTTGTCTTCTCAACTCTTATGGCTTGAAAACGAAGAATGTCTAATAAACATTTTTGCCACGCTAACTGTGTTGGACCAAAATGTAATTAAGTTTTGTCTAATCAGATATAGACTTCACCCTCCCTTCCACCTTCCACCGACCTTCTTCCGTCTTTTTTCCCGAATTCTCAATGATAAACAAACAAGATAATTAATCTTATGGTTATCATGAGATAAAACACTAAATTTACCCATGATCATGTTTATTATTGCTTTTATTCTTTAACAGGGACAAAATGCACAAACTACTTCATTCAAGGAAGTATTCACGGAGTTTGCTCTTGTTTTTATCCAACAAATTAAAGTAAAATCTCCTCAAGATTTTCATTTTCTCTCAGATGATTTGAATCTTTCAATTGATTTAAAAAAAAAACTTTGACAATTTCTTAAAGCTGAAATCTGAAATACCAGACCATTTATTTTACAAAGACTTAATACAAACTATAATTGTTCAGACAGAATTGAAGAATGTTGAAGTCCATGATACTAAACAAGATGCTCAAAATTTCTTTGTGTTAAGATATCATAAACAAATATTATTATTATAAAAAAAAATATATTATAATTATTACAGATAAAATGCTTAATATGTGATTTTTTTTTCTTTCATTAATTTTAAATATGATTTAATTGTTTTGAAATGAATACAAATGTTCTCACTTATTTTTATCGTCGTCTGTTATATGTGTACGTAGTGGATTTTTTTTTCTTATATCTTTTGATTTTACTTATGAAATAATTGCTACGCGTTATCAGAGTCTTTGAAATGCATAAATTTCGTTTTTTTCTTTAGCTCAAATAAAAACTGAAAACAACACTTTATAAAAAGCCATTCGATTTCGTCTGATCCGCTTTTCTGAATTTAGTTCCAGCAGAACGCTCAAAGCCGGACAAGCCAATGGTGTATCATTTGAAGAGAATTATGACCAAAAAGGACTAAGCAGTGAAAATTCCCTTTTTAAAAGCATGGAATTGTAGTATAACTACCAATGAGACAACGAACTACAAAAAATTGAATGAAGTGGTTGTAAGCAATTATAGGCAACCGTACATGCATACACACGGAATGTAAAATGCATTTTTCTTGACTTTCAATTAATAATAAGAAGAAGGGACAGGCAATTACGTCAGATATACAGAACAACAAAAAATTAGGATTAAAATTCCTACAAAATTTAAATGACGAGAAAAAAATACCCAAAATGTAAGCCTTGATATTGCGACGCCCATTATCTTATATATCTTATGTATGTCAGTCGATTTATCTGTATTTATTTTCGGATAAACTTCTTTTTCATTTACTCAAAACTTCATAAATATAGAGATTAATTAGGTATAAAGTAAGTAAATAAAGTCGACTGTCTGTAAAAGGAATTCAAAGTAAGCAGGTTTAATTTGCTTCCGAATGGGATATGTGTAATAAATGACTGTACTATTACTAAATAGAATGATTGAAGACTTAAAATGCACTTTACGGTTTTATAATAAGTCTTTAAAGACGTCTTCATAACATAATTACAAACAATTAAGATATGATGGTAAACTTACCACTCTGAACTGCAAATTCTTTTATTAACGCAAAGCATTGACATGTCATCCTTTTTGCTAAAAGTTCTAGCTTCAATTGAAGTTGATATTTTTTTATTTTTTTTATACCCTTCGATAGATAACCTCTACAATCAAGTCTTTTTTTTTTCTTTTTCTTTCTTCAAAAAATAGCAATGTGATTATTTTAAATAAAAACTTTAAAATAATCATATCGCCTTCTAACAAAATCCACGTCATGTGGACTCTAGCTAGGGTATGGATAGTTTTCTAATCGCCCTCTTAAAAATATACGTCATTTAAACTAAAGCTAGGGTATGGATGATTTTCTAATCGCCCTCTTTCAAAATCCACTTCATTTGGACATAGTTAGGATATGGATAGCTGTTTAATCGCCATATAACAAAATTCACATCATTTAGAATGTAGCGACGATATGGATAGTTATCTACGTGCCCTCTAACAAAGTCTGCGTCATTTGGAATATAGCTATGATATGGATAGTTGTCTTAACACCCTCTTACAAAATCCATGTCATTTGGACTTTAGCTAGGATATAGATAGCTGTTTAATCGCCGTCTAACAAAATCTGCGTCATTTGGACTCGAAGTATGATATATATAGTTGTTTACTTGCCCTCTAACAAAATCCGCGTCATTTGGACTCTATCTATGATATGGATAGTTTTCTATACGCTCTCTTACAAAATCCACGTCATTTGGTCTTTAGCTAGGATATGGATAGTTGTTTAATCACCTTATAACAAAATTCATGTCCTTTAGATTCTAACGAGGATATGGATAATTGTCTACTTGTCCTCTAACAAAATCCGCGTCATTTTGACTCTAGCGAGGGTATGGATAATTGTCTAATCGCCCTCTAACAAAATCCACGTCATTTTGGACTCTTGCTGTGGAATGAATAGTTGTCTAACACCCTCTTACAAAATCCACGTCATTTGGACTCTAGCTAGGGTATGAAAAGTTTTCTTATCGCCCTATCACACAAAATCCACGTCATCTGCAATCTAGCTCTAAGGTGTAGATTGTTGCCTTATCAACATATAACAAAATCCACATCATTTGAAACTCTGGCTAAGGTATGGATGGGTTTCAATTTTCCTCTAACAAAATCCACTTCATTTGGACACTAGCTAGGATATGGATTGTTGTCTAATCGCTCTCTCACAAAATCCACGTCTTTTGGAATCTAGCTAGGATATGGATGGTTGTCTAATCTTTCTCTAACAAAATCCAAATCATTTGGACACTAGCTCGGGTATGGATGGTTGTTTAATATTCCTCTAACAAAATCCACGTCATTTTGACTCTAGCTAGGGTATGGATAGTTGTCTAATCGCCTTCTTTCAAAATCCACGTCATTGGACTCTAGCTAGGGTATGGATTGTTGTCTAATCGCCCTCTCACAAAATTTCACGTCATTTGGACTATGGCGCATGGATTGTTGTTTAATTGACAATAGTAACACCATCATCAATCTTCTTATTTCATACTGTAATATCAACACAACTACAAATTAAGCGTACACTGTAGGATAGATTATAACGATAAACAAAGCACACACAAACATACATTCAATTTCTAAATAATATGCCATACATATACATCAAACACAGCGACCCCCCTATGATGAACTCACAACCTGTTTCTTTTCAAGGTTAGTACAAGTATATGAAGTCTTTATTAATGTCACATACTTCGTATTTAGATATGGATATGATTTGTACCAGAGACATATGTAATGTCCCAACCATGCCTCTGTTTGTTCTTACAAGAAACAAAAGCTTCTGTTTCTATTTAGCAACGGTATCTATAAATTTTACTTCAATGAAAATGACACAATATTATAACTACTGAATAAATGATTAATTGCAATGTATTGTTCCAAAATGTTATGTTGCTACACTTTTAGTCTTTATAAAGATCAATGCTCTGTACGTAAACAAAAACAAAATTTTCATTTTCCATTACCTTTTCATCAAACATTTTTCATTTTAGTTATATAAAACAATATATAAAGTTTTTTTTGCCAGTCAGACTTTTTTCAAATTTGAATTGCTTTATTGTTTGAATAATTATGTATTTTAAAGTTCTGGAATGACGATAAAAAAAATATCAGAAATGCCCACTTTTGTTTTGAATTTAATAAACTGTAAAATAAACAACTCTTGCATAAGCTTTTTTTCTATTGAGGGGTTCCAAATCAAAACAAGTACTTTTTAACACATGGTTTGTTGGTTCGAGGTGTCTATCCACGTAGGGCACTAATTTTCATATAAACAATGAACGTAAGGTTCAATTCAAACACTTTCATATCAATATTTTCTTTCGTTGTTCTCGGATATGACAATATTTCAAGATGATTAATTGTTGTTCTAAATTAACAGAATGCGGATTTGTTAATATGGAAGTTTTAACGTAGAATGAGGTAAACGAAAGCACACATTATCACATAATGTTAACAAAAGACATCTACATTTCATTCTACAAAAATCTCACAGAAGGTCTAAATCGTTCTGAATCTTGCTGTTTAAAAAAGAATCACAAATAATGTTTTTTTTGTGTATTTGTCTTGTATCACACTGATATGACCGGGAGGGTTGAATATAGGTTAGAATTTCGGTTTTAGATCAAACGTACAAGAGATCGGACAGCTGTTATAACGTTAAAAGGGGACTGGCAGTATAAGAACAATTGCACAGTTGCAAGAATATATTTTTAAATGTGCACCAACTTTGAATATATATCATGCAACCCTTTCTTCATACTTTTCGTTGTATTTATTTTTTCAATAAAATAACGAGTCATTTGTAGACTGAAGTCTGAAGTAAATACATTATTTCAATCCTGGTATCTATGTTGAGTTTATTTACAAGTACTGAGTCGATCGCACTGCAGTGAGGTTCTTATTCCCCGAGGATATCACCAACCCATTAGTCAGCACTTCTGTGTTAACATTAAATAACATTGATATCGTCATATTTATAAACCAACTGTTTACAGAACTTTGAATTTTAAAAATGTTAAGGCTTTTCTACCCCAGGAGTAGATTACCTTAGCTGTGGACACTTTTGGCAAAAACGTTTAGGAAAATTTAGTCCTCGATGCTCTCAACTTCGTACTATGTTTAGCCATTTTAACCTTTTTTTATTCGAGCGTCACTGATGAGTCTTGTAGTCAAAACGTGCGTCTAGAGTAAATGCAAAATGTCAATCCTAGTATCTATGATGAGTTTATTCAGTTGTCCAGTCATGTTACAGAGTTGATAATTTGGACGGACATTGAACATGTTGGTCAAACATTGTTCTATTTTTTATAATCTGAATAACAATGGGATTTGTTTTAGGTCTGATAAATAAAAATCATCTCTGACTAATAATTAAGCTCACCAGAAGTGATTTTTGTCTAGATTTAAGACTAATCATCTGCGCTCGAACCAAAACAGTTGGTATTTCAAAACTAACTATTAACAAGTTCAAGAGAATTGAAAACAAAAACATCCAAAATTTGCATTTGTGCATTGGAAAAGAAAACCTTAGTGAAAACTAATTTTAACATTTTGCGCACAGATTATTTATAACAAATAACCGCATTCAAGCTATTGAAGTGTTTACTTCTGTGCCGCTGCGCTGGTGTTTCCATTTGGGACGGTTAATTTACCAGCAGTTGCACCGACCGATTAATCAAGGAAAAAATCACTAAAATGATAATTGTCATAACCAAAACCTAGCTACTCTGAAAAAGAAAAACAATTTCCCCCTAAATTTCATTTTTTATAATGTTCAATCAGGTTCTAATTGTCCCTCTTTGCTAACAGCTGATATGTACATGTATAACTGACAAGTCAATGAAAATGTATGTAACGATTATCTCAACTGAAGGGTCGTCAAGTAGAGTTAAAACATACTACCTACCCGAACGACGAGTACATGTCAGTGATATTTAAACTTTCCTTTCGTTTTATCTTTAGATAACCATACACATGATCTGATAAAATTGTTTAATAATAAGAATAAATATGTGAGACATTTTTAATTTGGATCTTTTGAATTATTCTTTCACACGATAATTAATTCAAATATAACGTTACAGACTTTGACTCATTACTTTCTCCCTCTTCCTTTTCAAGAAAATTAACAAGGAAATTAAAACAGGATGATGTCTTCTACATTAATTTTGTCCGTTTAAAATCAAACAAAACATTACAAACATATACTGCACTTGATAAACTGGTGATAAAATAGAAATCATCAATGTTTGGAATTTCTCCTTCAGACACTATATTGAATATAAGGGGACAAGAAACGTTTCAGAATTATTATCAATAATGTAAATAAATAACAATGAAAAAGAGTTATTATATAACAGTTACATTAACCCTCAGTTGCAGCTGTAGGTTAAGGGATTTGTTTTAAATTTTTTCTTCCTTTTATTTAACCGAACAGACGCATACTTATCGCATTATTTATTCCTTAAGGAATTAAAGTTTGGTCTGTCTGGTTTCGCAGTGATTAATTGCTATTGTTGCCTTCATTTGAAAAAAAAAGAAAATCTCAATAGTCCTTGGAAATAACATCCTTCTACTTTTGGTCACGTTTTTTGAAAAATCATTTTTTTTAAATCGAAAAAGAAATGTTGTATGACGGCAGATTTTACTTCGTTTTTGACGATTTCAATCTTAGTCAATCGTTTTTAAAATTAATGTGATTGATTAAAATAAAACACTTGGTGTAAATAAAGGAAAACGGCCTAAATTAGCTGTTACAGTACATTACGATCAACTTTCCGATACACAGTTTGGAACATTAGTTTCTATTAAAATGATGTAAAGTTATTAATTTTATAATTGAATAAAAACAGAATTATATACTGTGGATATTATTCGTGGGATACCTATTTTCATGGATTTTGTTATCAAAGATGTCGATACTAGACAGACAAAAATGTTTATTCAAAATGAAAAATAGTCTTAAATGCATATATAAATTGTCATCTTTGTTTTTTCGATCATCTCTTAAAACGTGGCTTACCTGATTTAATAGACCGTTTTATTTTATTATACTTCACACTCATAATTATCATTAATTTGTGAATTTCTCTTTTTCAGATAACTATTGCTTCTTCCGACAGCAAATTGTATATCGGGTTTCTGGGATATTTGAATCCAAACAACACTGACATGAGCGGAAATTGTTGTGATGGCACGAAACCACCATGTAATGCCACATGTCACCTAATATTCAACGTCACTGTCCTGGGCAAATCAATGTAAGAACTTCCTTTTAAGTTAAGAATATTTATGTTTAAATGTATCTGTGTCTGTACCAATGACCGGCTTTTATTCAACAGGAGAGAGAGAATCCTTTTGACGGTGTTGGAGAGCTGCCTTGAAGCTCTCAAATGCAGTTGCGCAACCAATACTGTCTTTCAGTTGGTTCCTATGTACCATGCTCGTGACAAAGAAAGCATTATTATATGGATCCATGTTGTATGGAATAGTGTCTATTGCCTTCGTATTGTTCATAACTGAATTATTCGCTTTATTGGAACTTTTAAAGCTATCAAATTTGTTCTGTTTAATTTTCCTCTTATGGTAACTTTTAACCAGACAATTATTATGATTAATAGCTGGGACCAATCCCCAACCACTTTGTACAGAAATATCATCCGTTGACTGTAGAATGTCATGAACACTAACTCGGTTAGTATTTTAGCGACCGACCCCTCTTCTTAAGACCTGTGATAGCCTGTTATAAATCTGGTTACATCCTTTCCAAACAGTTCTTACAAACGATATATATATGCGATCTTTTTGTAATCTTTTTAGCACAAACGTAGATTTCTCCTTCAAAAACTTACGTCAATTTGGCTTTCTTTGATACATTTGAGATGTGTGTTGTCCATTCAGGTCTTTTGATATTAGCAATGTCCCTCTGGTATCTTACGCCCCTCTTTTGTAAGCCTATATGGATTATGCTGAACCTATTGTAGTTTATATATGTTCTTTAAGGCTGGATATTTTCTGGATTTTTGTCGAGCCTTCGACTTTAGTCAAAAAAGCGAGACTAAGCGATCCTACATTCCGTCAGCGTCGGCGTCGTCGGCGGCGTCAACAAATATTCACTCTGTGGTTAAAGTTTTTGAAATTTTAATAACTTTCTTAAACTATACTGGATTTCTACCAAACTTTGATAGAAGCTTGTTTATGATCATAAGATAGTATCCAGAAGTAAATTTTGTAAAAATAAAATTCCATTTTTTCCATATTTTACTATAAATGGACTTAGTTTTTTCTGCGGGGAAACAAAACATTCACTCTGTGGTTAAAGTTTTTAGAATTTTGATAACTTTCTCAAACTATCCTGGGTTTGTACCAAACTTGGACAGAAGCTTGTTTATGATCATAAGATAGTATCCAGAAGTAAATTTTGTAAATAGATAAATCTATTTTTTCCATATTTTACTTTTAAATGGACTTAGTTTTTCTGTGGGGAACCATTACATTCACTCTGTGGTTAAAGTTTTTAAAATTTTAATAACTTTCTTAAACTATCCTGGGTTTGCACCAAACTGGGACAGAAGCTTATTTATGATCATAAGATTGTATCCAGAAGTAAAGTTTGTAAAAAGATTACTCTGTTTTTTTCTGTAATTTATTTTTAAATGGACTTAGATTTTCTTACAATCAACAAATAGTAACAAGTGGAATATTTTTATTGATTTTTTTCCTCATTATTGTTGAGTGTGCGATTTACAGCAAAAATAGGCGAGACACTGGGTTCCGCGGAACCCTTACAAATTTTTTTCTTGATGCTCGGAAAAAAGTAAAAACACAAAAATACTGAACTCCGAGGAAATTTCAAAAAGGAAAATCAAAAATCAAAAGGCAAAATCAAAAGTCCAAACACATCAAACGAATGGATAACAACTGTCATATTCCTGACTTGGTACAGGCATTTTCTAATATAGCACTTTTTTGCATTAAATCGCATGTCCCAGTCTTTATCCGATATTTCTAGGTTTTGGAGGTCTGACTGTAGGTGTGTGTGGTCATGTTATGTTTTAATTTTATAGAAGGCTTGTATATGCAAAGAGTCTTAACATTGTGAAGCATCAATGCCAACTTGCAGTTTGATGTGTGGCATGTTGTCTGTTGCTTTGGATAAATGAAATGATAGCCACATTTAGCCACTTGGTAATGTAACAGTATTTATGGATTATTGGAATATCAATACAAGTCAGGTGATAGTTGTTTTGAGAATTATTTTAATATTAGGTTTGGTATGTCGTCTGGTCCTGATGCCTTTGATTTGTTTATTTTTTATCAACTTTTCGACTTCTTCCTTATGTATTTTTGTGTTTGTAGATTTTTTATTGATAAATATTCATAACTTGTTTTTATCCATCTAGTATTGTTCTGTCCCAATATATTGCCTTGGTCCTTTTGAATATTTTCATTGATTGTGTTGATGATTTTTATGTTAAATGATTAGAGTTCAACTGCAGAGTGTCCTGCTAGATGATTCTAATAAATAATTATGTTTAATTTTTAAAACGTTTTGTAGAGATTTTTCCTAAACCGGTCATTTTAATTTAAAGAGTAATTTAAAAGTTCATATTATTCTATTCATTGACAAGAAAGATTTTCACTAGCTAATTAATGGAAAATATATTAACAAACGTTTTATTCTATCAGTGAACAACAAAGCCGTAAACTCTCCTCAAAACCAATAGAAAGCAGTGCCGCTGAACATTTTCAGTTGAGTAACAACAAAGATCCTGAAATTATCAACCCGCTTATGTTCACGTTTAGTACGTGGCCGGTGAGTTGAAATTAACATATAACAAGGAATCAGAACTTTGCATGAGGGAGATAATTCCTTAATCAAAAATAATTTCTAACATTTTGTAACAGCAAAATGTATAACAAAAAAGTCCGTATTTCATGCCAGTACCGAAGTACTGGCTATTGGACTGTTGAAACCCTCGGGGACTAACAGTACAAAAGGAATGACCAACAAACATCTTCAAAGATTACTTACTAATGTTATAAATCGACAAACGCGCGTGTCATCTGAAAAAAACCACACTATTCAGTAGCGTATACATCCAAATCGCTGGAAGACCAAATAAGTTGCCGTAAAATAACATTAGTGTGCCTAAAAGTTTCAACATTCTATGAACTCTTAATCAATTATATTTTTAAGTCTTCACCAGGCTCTGGATTTCTAACCTGACAAGACATTCTTTGGGATGAAAATTCTACCGTCAATTGTTTCGGCGTATTGACCCAGTTGTTGTAAACAATCGCAAAAGATACCAGGTTTATTATACCACAGTCATGAAAATCGTGTTTCAATGTTGAAGGATATTCATAATAAACAGTGAAAACCCAAAAGTTTATATCAAATCCAACAAGGGCATCTTTGGCTCGGGGTAAAATAAGTATAAGAAAATGACTGCATCAAGGATATTTCATGTTAGTCTCTAGACTTGGAATTCTGAAACAAAATCCAATGTACCTTGACATACACGGCGACGTGAGCTTTATAGAATAATACTATTGTTAAATATCTATCACAATCAATATCATTATTTTTGTTATCTCCGAAATACTTTCTTTTCAACAGTATGAGGTCAATATTACGATCACAGTTTACCATGACGACAAAGGCGATGAAGGACAAAAAATTGTCGACAAATTTACAGTTGCCTTAAATATTCAAAACCCATCTTGGCAGTATCATCATAAAAACGCTACTGGAACTAGATCTCATTCATTTTCTTTGTAAGTACTATGCTGTTAGAGTATCACCTTGGTAAATATATTTGAAAGAAATGATAAAGAAGGCATATTCATAACCACCTTCATAAGACTCTTAAAAGATATATTTCGCAAATGAATAAAGTATTGAAAATACGTAGGCTAAATGTAATCAAACTGTAAGAAAACAACAAATCTAACTTGCAGAAATAAACAAATGACTTGAATTATTGACAAAGATCAGCACCGTTTGTGTAGTT
>CM034355.1:56446557-56464758 GCA_019925275.1 Mytilus edulis
CAGACAGTCGGTATTCCAACGGGTACTAATTGTGCACTACTACTGGTCGATTTGTTTTTGAACTAATATGAAGCAGAACTCATTCAGAACCTTGTAAAATACAAAAAGAGAAAAACTGGACGATCTCAACTTCCCAATTATAAATTTCCCATTTCTCAGCAGTAACATACCTTCTGCCTCAGCGTAAGGTGTTTATATATCTGAGTTCGTTGTGGTCGTGTAATTTCACACTTTACGTACTTCATATTCAGGAGTATGTTCCTTACTTAGAAACTGCAGTAACATAATTATTAGGAGGAAAGAAAGATTAAGAATGACACTCAGACAAGAATTTATGTCACAGAAGATCTAATTACTGGGCTGGGATATACCGTTCTTGCACTTCACATTCGCTCCATTAATCATAAAAGTTACGTGTTCTACCACTTTTACTACATTGACGACAATATTTATACACTGTGATTTGTTAAATGCACGACAACATTTTTTTTTACAAATAGATTACATTTAACAGTACGTTACACGTATATAAAAATGTATAATAAAAATCAGTTGCAACTAAAATATAAGATTTTTTTTTTATCAAGAAGGGTAACCGTTTCATTTTTTTTATCAGTAACAAAACCAATTTTTATGTTTTATCAGATTTTTATTTCTTATACTCTTGATAACTGCATCATATCAAATCAATATATTGAATAGATATTTATAATAGATCAACTTCATTCTTCTACAGTCAAAGGAGTAGGTTCAGTAAGACCCCTGTTTGGCCCTAAAATATAGCAGTTTTACAAACTTGTTAGAATTTAAACTATTAGTTATTTTTTGGACAGTAGAATGGTTCTACTACATAAATATGGCCTATTTTTGACAATACAATGCACAAATATCGGGTACTAGCACCATTAAGTCATGCTTAATTACTGAAATCTTCACTATTCTATCATTTTAGTTAAATTTTAGACGTTTTTCGTGTAAAACAAAAGTGGCCGCATTCGTGTTCATCCTCAATATTGAAATGTAAGTTGTATTTGATGATAATACATAACATATATAAAGGTTGAGGATGAACACGGATGCGGCCACTTTCATTTTTGACAAAAACCATCTAAAAATTGACATTTTTCGGCTTTTTTTGTAGATTTTTCATAATTGAGCTTGAATCAGATCGTTTTTAATGACTAAACCAGTTAAAATCTTTCACATAAACTAATTGATTCTAATGAAATAGACACTTAAGTGTTCAAAAAGTGTTCAAAATCTTATGTCAGATGAACCT
Source organism: Mytilus edulis (assembly GCA_019925275.1). Taxonomy (NCBI): domain Eukaryota; kingdom Metazoa; phylum Mollusca; class Bivalvia; order Mytilida; family Mytilidae; genus Mytilus; species Mytilus edulis. The sequence continues at coordinate 56,447,837 of CM034355.1, forward strand.
GAAATTTGAGGCCAAAATCGGTCCTTACCGGACCTACTCCTTTTCAATCGTATTTCAGAAATAATATTTTCAATTAGTATGGCTCGACATCGTAATCTACCGGGTGATATATATATAAATAATATATGAATTTAAATCTGGAATTGACAATATACCTGTTGTCCCTGCACAACAATGATTAAAGGGCCTCTCCATAATATCTATCTGTACATGAGTAGCGATCTACTTGTATTGATCACGTGGACTGTATAGGGACTAATGATTAACTTTCTGTGAACTTTTATCAGATGGTGAATTACGATTATCTGGCACAAAGAGTGCTAAATTAAACATTTATAATGGGTATTGCAATAACATTCATACTCAGTCTCCTTGGTCTTACATTCGCCAAACAAATGCGGCAATTAACAAATTTATCATTTCAGAAGTCCAAAATGATGAGAAAATTACATTAGATAAATCTGGTAAAGTGTCTTTAAAGCTTCAATATGTTGAAGACAAGTGTTTCTGTTTGAGGAATACATTATAAAATTAAAAAAAGCGACCCTAAAAAACGGTGTGCAGCTGTTTACACAGCTAAAATAGATTCGTAACATATGAACATATATTTTAAATGATTCAATTGAATGGTCGTCCCGATATAGCCTTTCTGCGCTGTTAAGCGCCAAACAATCAATCTTAAATAGCGACTGTCAGTAATTAATTGAGATCTTATTCATATGAATCAGTCAACACACGTACGAACTGGTCTATGCAACTTACATCGGTCCAGATTAAGCAATTAAAGGCGTTGATTGTTTTAAACATGATTGTTAACTAATAGAAAAATAGATATTGTATTTTAAAAGTATTGGGCATTTTTAACAACTACAAATAAACGCAAGAAAACTGCTAATTATCACTCTAATTATCATCATATACAAACATACTTAGTTGACGGTTTTAGTTTATAACCCGGATTGTTTCTGTCAATCGATTTGTGACTTTGAACACTGGTATACTATTGTTGCCTTTAAGTGCCATAAACGTAACTGAATTTTTTGGTTATATCTGATCATATCAAATCATTTATAATCGCGTTCTGAATGATTTTTGATTGTCAAATGAACAATATAACAATCACATTAAGAACGACAAAACGTATAACAATTGAATTATTTAGTATGTTCTAAAAAGGTGGCGGACCGGAAAAACTTATTAATGAGGTCGATGCCAGTACTGGTGTTTTTCAACTCATCAACTTTGTACTTGTTTGGCTTTCTAATTATTTTGATCTTAGTGTGACTGATGAGTCTTGTGTAGACAAAACGCGCGTCTGGTGTATTAAATTATAGTACTGGTTCCTTATATAAAATTGAGAATGGAAATGGGGAATGTGTCAAAGCGACAACTACACGACCATAGAGCAGACAACAGTCGATGGCAACAAATGGGTGATTACAATGGGTGATTAAATTATAATCCTGGCACCTTTGATAACCAATTAATGAAGGAGACAGGTCGACACAAGGAGATTCAGATTCAGATTCAATAGTAATTATTAAAGTCTTACCACATACAACAGCATTAAAACAAGATACAATTATATAATTAAATAAACAGTAAACATATTGAAACAGTTAAATATAATTAAGTGCCATTCTTAAAAGAATTATGAGAGACTATCAAAATACGTATCTTTACTAATTCATTTTATATAGTACTACACATAGTTAATGATATAAAATACTGTTTCTCCTTGTTAAAATGTTATTGCAGGTTTTGGCAACAATGTTACACACATTGGTATTTTTAAACATATATAAAAATGTTTCTTCATCAGACACAAAGTAGGATTAGACTAATAATCATAGACAACACTTAACCTGAATCAAAGATAAAATATGCTATTAATTTTCAAGTAGTGCGAGGTATTGGATAATTACTATAAAAAGGGTTAGACATGGATAACTGGCAACACATTACTATAGATGTTTAAGAGGACAGAAAACCACGTCCAGTTTTTTCCGAATTGGTTTGTGACAGACTAAATGTTTCTAGCTGTAACGCACAAGTACATCTAAATATCAACTATGTCCTTATTTCCACGATTGGATTGGGTTAGTCCATTCATTTAATATAACCTTTCAAGACCGTCATAGTCATGATAATTATTTGGACTGATATTGTAAAAATAGTTGTAAATGTTTGGATCTCATATAATTGTATGAATTTCAATATCATATATTAGTCAGAAAAATACGTCACTGTTTGTGGTGTGCTCTGCTGTTTTTTGAAGGAAGAAGTCTGTTGTTATTTTTCGGTTTACATGTTGAAATTTACTATTACATTAATATATATGCGTTTCTCTGTGCTAAGTATTCCTGGTTTTGCATGTACTGTATTTCTACCACGTAGTGTTGTCATTTTAAACATATTTTAAACATTGCCATATTAGCGGGAAAAGAATAACTTGATCAAAATAATAATGTGCGGTTAAGTTAAAATTCCTGTTTGATGTGTAGCTATTTTAACCACAAGTTCTTCTTTAAGTTATGGAAAATCTGTCAAATTTTTGATACGGAAAAGTAGTCTTAGTTCTATCATGGTAACCGAAAATTGTGATTTCAATAGAATATTTCATCCTCATCATCATACAAAAGCATAAACACTTAGTCTAACAAAGTTAGAATAACTTTAGGCCTATAAACGTTTCAGACTGTGTAGAATTTCTCATTGAATTTAGATACAGATGCAAATTTTGCAGACACTTTCAAATGTTTCTAAAATAATATTTCTCGTGTCAAATATTTCATGATCACGACATGCATTAAAAAAGTTTGTTTTGTTTCTCAAATTTTCAATTCTTTATCGTTCTTTTTTGTTATTTCTTTAGTTTCTTGCCTCGCAATACAAAAATAGTTTGTCTTGTTTTTTATTTTCAGTATTTCATAAATTAGACGATAGCCGTTTTTATACTTGTATCTCGATTAGAAGCTCCTGAATCCATATCTATATTTCCATAATTTAAGGGTATCAAAATTATAGAATTTGAATGTAAACGGAATTCAGCTAGATGAATATTTTCTTTCGCTTCTTGAAAGACGTTATCCTTTTTTGAAGAAGTTTAAAGACTATTCGCGTTTATCTTTCTAACTTTAAATTCAAAATGAATAGCTTCTTGTAAAACAAAGAGGAGCTTCATTTTCACAACAGCTGATTTTTTTTTACCAAAAGTGTCACAGCTGTTATAGAAAAAAAAACCCATCATTGATCCCAGGAATGAAATTTTGTATTTGCGCCAGGCGCGCGTATCGTCTACAAAAGACTCAGTGACGCTCGAATAAAAAAAATAATAAAGTATGAAGTTGAAGAGCATTGAGGACTAAAATTTCATACAGCGATTAAATTGCTGTAAATTGGGATATTTGTTAAACTTGGCGCATAATCAGAAGGTGCCAAAGCTAAACACTTTCATCAAAATTTCCAATGTAACTAAAAGACTTACTCCAATGATAACTAAACCATTAATTTAATAAAACAAGTGAAAATGAAAAAAACGCCAATTATATCTATTTTATAGGTAGAAAGTAGTGTTGTCAAATCGTACACTGTTGTCTAACCGGCTACTCGTATAATCGTTGATGTTTGAAGGCCTTATCAATAGTATCCTACACATCGATATTAGAAAATGTGATATGAGTGTCAATGTGACTACATTCCATCCAAGTCAATTTAAATTGATAAATCCTGATATTCGTACACTCAAGTATACATTGATTACATTCACGTTGGTTTTGATTTTTACAGTTTTTGCAATTGAGTTATTATTTAATTTAAAGTATGACAAAGACTTGCACGACGGAGATTGCATATTCAGATGTATATTGTAAATAGTTATTGTTGTTATCTCTGTACTGATGTTATGCATTGGCTTTATGAGAATAAAGATACAATAAAAGATGTAGGTCTACACATTATAAGATCATAAATGAAATAATGAAGTAAATCGTAAAATTTAATCGTATTACTTATAGGTTAGACAATACTTGGTCATGTTTTATGAAGATTTAAGCCCAAGTATTGTCTGACTAATTTAGAACATATTCACACTTTCGAGTTACCTTACAAAACTATCCTTTCCCATTGTAATATTCCAACCTAAATAAGAGTTCACTTTTTATAATGAACTAAATATAAAACATAGGTAATGATCATTTCAATGGATGAACTGAAATAGCACTGACATAGTTTGTGAAGGATAATTTGTTTTTCCTCTGCTTCAGGTAAAATTTAATACTTATATATCTTTAGATTTTTTTATTTTAAAAAGCAACACAATTTTATATAAATCCCCTTTTTGAAATTTGATATTTTTTTTATAAATATAAAATATAAAACTCTGTATGAATATTTGAATTCAGACCATTCATCATTAAATGCTTACTTTTTATTGATCAATTTAAATGTATTGTGTTTCTCCAAAAAACAATCCTTTGCTTTATATATCAGCAGTCTGGCATTGTGTTTTTTGAAAGAAAAAGAAAATAATTCCCTCAAATGTAAGGTATATAAATTAAATAAATATCATTTTATTTATCCTTACCAATTTTTTTGTGTGTACCATAAGAAAATGCATGATATTTTGCAAAATTCAAAATGTTTTTATTTTAATCTTTGCTCTTTCATCTTTAATCAGTAGGCTATTTTCCCACGGAAAATGCCTTAGGGGATTGTACACTTCGTTAGTGCAGCTATTAAGAGTTCACTTTCATAATTAACTGACAATGAAAAGTCATTCATGTACATGTATAGCATTTCATAGTGCATGGAAAACCATGTACTATGAAAATTAGAGGGCAAAAAACTGACTTTTCATTGGACGAGAAGGGGTGAGTATGTTCTAATGATTAAAAAGTAATGTTAAAAAAACGTGTTACTAATTACGTTTCCTTAAGATCTTGCCCCGAGCTGAGAGACAAGTTCTAATTAATTTTATATTTTTGGATTAGCAATAGCGATCAATATACTGTACAATTGACCCGTCAAATTAATTACCACGACGACAATTCTTAAAGAAAACTCAACTATTTAATGATTTCAATACAAATTTAATATATCAAATCTATTAAAATTGAAAAAACTCCGGTTAACCGGTTAGCGTTTTTGGTATTCGGTATTCGGTCGTTCGAACGGTTAACCGGTTAACCGTTGACAACACTAGTAGAAAGGTTAACGCATCAAACTTTTGGGTATCCTTTTTACTTGATAACCAGATAAGAAAAATATTTTAACAACACTTTAATTAATAAAATGTAATTTGAAAATATCTATCATCAGCTGAATGTCAAACTGTTGCCAATGATGTACATTTTGTTAGGCCAATTCATGAATATATCATATTTTGTCTATGGTGTTTTGTTTTTTTTTCCATTTCAGGTGTCAAATAAAAAATAGTTTTACATTTTTTTGATTAACAAAATATAAATCCAATTGCTCTACTATAAGGATCTAAAGTCAAATCATTGCACTTAATATATTATTTTAGATTAATTTTTCCAAAATATCCACCATAATTGACGCTGGGATTTCACTTTTACTATTTTGATCCATTTCAGGTGTTAAAATTAATACTTTGATTTATATACTTAATTGGCAAAATCTACCGTCTTTGTGAAACCGTTATAAATGTCATAAATATTTCGATTTATGGTTGTATGAAAATCTTAACAGAATGATCAAATACGATCACTAATTGATTGTGATTTTGAGTTAGATACTTGTAAATATTCATCATATTACACTGTTGATGGACTGTTGGTTCCCGAGGGGTTTTATCAACTAATATCAATCAATGTCTCGGTACTGGTATGATAGTATACAATTTTCTTTCATTCTTATTTTAAAAAATTTTGGAAATTTAAAATCATTTAGAAAAAAAAGGTTTCATTTCTCTTTAGGAAAGCTGACGTCTGCATAATTTGGCTAATCTTTTATGTATCTTTTGGTCGTATAGCTCCTGCAGTATTCAAATTCTCATAATTCCTTTAATAAAAAGTTAGAACTTATCTGTTCACTTCTTATCTTCATTCGTATTTGATGAAAACTGTATGAACTTAAAGAAATCAATTGATAAAGTTATTGAGTTTCTGCTGTTTTGCGCATACTAACTTTGACATTTTCAGGTAACTGAATTTTTGCCAAAAAATATGCAATCAATGGAGTAATTTTCGAATAACACATTTAGATTTAACAATGTGATGAAACTGTAAAACTAATAGATGTATAGGTACTGATTTTTACTGAGCAAATATAAAGAAAGTCGGACAGCTTCTGGAAATGTTGACCTTAGAGTGTAGGCTATCCTCGCATTTCCATTCTTGCCATTTGGCTCTTGATGTTTTATCCACCCTTTACTTTAATTTGTTTTGTTGTTTTGGTTTTTGAGCGTCATTCCGCATGAAGATAAATGTATACGTTCATAAATTATCTTGAAGTAGCATAGATTGGTTAAAATTTTATTAGATTAAGTAGATTTGCTATATTTTACACAATTCATTGTTGTGGATTATTTATTTTTTTCCTTAGTGTTCACTGTTATGTACACAGACAATTTAGAAAATACAGAAAAGGTCTTAAAATTAATTCTTTTCTTAATACTCATCTTTTAGTTATGATCTTCTTTTAAAGGCAACATAAAACACGATGAACATGCTAGTAGAATAGAGATCATGGTATAGAGTCCTTTTAAGATACCACCAGGGTTATCTGATCTGACACAAAATCAAATTATAGATTTCACTTAAGTCAATATCATATGCGGATACAAATAAACAGTTCTTTTAAACACGCTCCTACAGAAATATACAAATTTCAGTCAGTTAAAAACTTGTTATCATTTAAGGAATGACTGCAATATTTTTTCTGTCTATGAAGAAATAACATAAAAAATTTGGTGCACACTGAATAACGTGCGTAGCGGGTTATTTAACAGTGTGCACCACATTTTTTATGTTATTTCGAATAGACAGAAAAAAATATTACAGTCATTTCTTATAATTTAATTCTAAATTCCATTTTAAACCGTACAAAACCAAGAAAAAACGTTGACGACGTCACGGTCACATGACTAAATTATGTCTATGGGCTGATAACAAAATAACGTCAGTCAATCAGAAGACGCGTTACTTCCAAAATTAAATCATTCTTTGTTGAAGCAAGACTGTTCGTTTACAATTTGTCATTTCACATTTAAAAACATGGTGTGACCCTCGAATATTCTCACCCGTCTCACTTGTTTTAATTTCGCCAAAACAAATGTGACAACTAGAATACGACTTTAGTTTTTTTGAAGACATTGGATTTTAAAAGAATTATCAAAACATGTATTACATAAATCAATCTCATTGAGTGGTATGTTAATGAATATATCTAAAAGTGATATTACGGAACTGGCAAAACACTTTTCCCATTTGTATTTCAGAAAGTTTAGTATGAATTCCTTGTATGTAATATCAGTAGGAGTACAAAATTTGAACGAGTTGTAATATAGTTCTATCATATTAAACAAATATGTTGTCGACAAAGGAGTTCAATATTTTCATGGTGTCGTCTTAGTTTCTATTTGTTGAATCGGTTATGTTCTTGGCACAAAGTTATATTTCTCGTGACCTAAAACAAGAACGTTGTATCTATGTTTAACGTTTGGTTTTTTGTGTGTGTAGAAAAGCAACTATTTAGTGAGAAGATATACTAGTGATCACGCAAAAACAATTTGATTTGATTATAAAACATTTATCGATTGATAATCTATTGTTTCTTTTAAACAAATTATCCAAACACAGTACTGCACTTTTTAAAAATTCTTTTTTTGCAAAACTAGAACAAATTGTCTCAAGCCGGATTCAATTGTGCTTCATAAATGTTAAATATACAATACTTCTATTTACATGACTTTGTCTACGTCGAATTAAATTCCGTCAGTCTAAAATCTTTAAGAATTTTTGTATCCTTGCTGCTCTTCAACTTCATACTTTATTTGGCCTTTTTAACTTTTTTTTAATCGAACGTCACTGTTGAGTCTTTTGTAGACGAAATGCGCGTCTGGCGTAAATACACAATTTCAATCCTGGTTTCTATGATAAGTTTATTTACAACTACTGGGTCGATGTCACTGCTGATGAAATTGTTATTACCCAAGGGTATCATCAGCCCAGTAGTCAGCACTTCTGTGTTGACATGAATTATTATTGATATGGTCGTAATCATAGGAAATTTATAAGTTTATTACTTTTGGTGTGAATTGAAGTGATTTTCATTTCTCTTCAAGTATGTCTTGCATATCCACATTGTTCATGCTGTTTTATAGGCTGAATATATAAAGTGGCACAAATTGTTTATAGAAATATCTGCTGCAGTTTGCTTCGCAAATTTCAATGTTTCAGGTGTTATATTTTTCTTTCTCCACAATTTTATTTTTCGAGTCGTGTGACGGACAGTTCGTGGTTCTGTTGTGCTGCATTTGTGTGATGTCGTGGGTTGTTTTACGTGTTCGTTGTTTTTCTGTGGTTAGCATGTCAAAATCTACTATTGTATTGTTTTTTGGTATTTCTCTGTCCAGAATGTTCTTACATTTATTTGTACTGTATTCCTGTCAGGTAATGTTGTCGTTTTAGTGGTATATTTAGCATTACAATAAAAGAGTTTTGGCTAGCCACAAAACCAGGTTCAACCCACCATTTTGTCTTAATTAAAATGTCCTGTACCAAGTCAGGAAAATAGCAGTTGTTATCTTATAGTTCGTTTCTGTGTGTGTTGCATTGTCGTTTTTTTTGTTGCAATTCAGCGTGTCTGCTGTTTCGTTGCTTTTCTCTTATAGTTGATCTGTTTCCCTCGGTTTTAGTTGCAACCCGGATTTGTTTTCTCGCAATTGATTTATGACTTTTGGACAGTGTTATACTACTTTTGCCTTTACTGATCATTATTTGTTCCTTTAAAAGATTGCCATCAAAAGTACTAAGTGTGATTAGTATATTCAACCAGCACTGGCATTCAGATTCACGTATGGATTCTTTATAGTTCTAGAGACGTATATCGAAAATCTCTTGTCATAATCTTTGCAATTTTACAGTACTTATCTTGCTCAATTGTTAGATCAGTGAACAGAGCATTTTATACAAATTCCAGGGTTTACATAATCAAACTACTTGCTTTGTGGAGAGCCAAACAAAAGGTATCGACCGGTACAATGATTGTATTATCAAGATGCATGACTTTTTGATCGATAACAAATTTGAGGAGTTTGGTCAATTAATATTTAAGTAGGGAGTTGGTAATTAGTATTCTATCGAGTATTAATTGTGTACCATTGCCTGACGTCTTGATTGTGTGTTCGTATGTAGCAGAAATCATACAGTAACCTTTTTTGAAGACACCTTGCTAGCTAGGTTCTTTAGTTTCAAGTTCACATTCACCACAAAATCTGTATCTAAAAGTGCCGGCTTGGTGGTCTCGTTGTGGTGCGTTCGCCTCGAGCTTGGGAGGACGTGGGTTCTAAGTTGTAGTCGGAGTTCCATCAGACACTCAAAAAGTCAAAGAAGTCTGGTTATTTAATTTAATATTTCTGATTGGGTTCCATTAATGTATCCTACAGAAATAGAAATTAAAGAAACAAAAAACAAGGCTTCCTCTGCCTCGATCTTATACTTATACCTCGAATTTGACATAATCGGTCATCTCAGTACCAGAATCGATCACAAACGAGACGATTCCAATTTTGAAATTATAAATTCCATCCACCTAATCAGTAATATAATAAATTCACCTGAATATGGGATAAACATTTCCCAACTCCTTATGTATTCAAGAGATTTCAGCAGTTACTCAAACTTTATAAAATGTCACCATTTTCGGAGAAAACTTCACAAATAATACATGATGGTCTTGAAGTATAGATTATAGTTACTGACGGTGTTTATCATCTTTTAATTTTTCTTTGTATATTTTCCATTTTTAGTCCATTTTCCAGGTAATATCATGTTTTGTATTCCTGTCTTTCATTTTTGCTCATTTACCTTGTCTTTTGAGTGTCTACGGGCCGTTTTGTTCTTCTTTGATGACAAAGTTTTTTTTTTATAGTGATTAAAAAATTTCACACTATTGACTGCTAAACCGGATTTTTGACATATTTTAACCTATTACATCTGTTTGTATTGCTCACATGTTGTTGTGAGTATAATGGAATTTTACGCGAATGTCATACAAGTGAAAGGTTAAGCTTGCTTTGAAACCAGATTTTATCCCCCATTCACTACTTAAGAAAAAGGCTGTACCAAGTCCGGAATATGAAAGTTTTTGTCCATTCGTATGATGTGTTTTATCATTTGAATTTTCCATTTGATTATTGACTTTCCGTTTTGAATTTTCCTCAAAGTTCAGTATTTTTGTGATTTTACTTTTTTCCATAAAGGTAAATTTTCGATGGGATGATTTCAACTTCTCCACTTTGAGCTCTTGGTTGAAAAGTTTCCTTGTGAGCAGCAATCCTCTGTCAATGAAATCATAGTAGGAAACGCAAGCCCTGAAATATCATATCAACACGGAGATGTATACTCCATATGCATATGCTGCTCGAATGTTGCTTCATAGATTAACTTCCGTTTTGATATAGTTCACAATTTGTTCTTTCATTGTCGTGCTTTTGTATATTTTTTACTTTGCTGTTTGGTATTTACTACATTTGAGTTAGGATCCAAACCTATTTCTTATAAGGTATTTGTTATGGGGATAACATTTTGAATGTTTTCTATTAATTAATTTTATTGATATGAACTAACATCCTAGGTGATATCAATTGTGATTATAAAAGGTTTCAAGTACTGAGGATGACATTAATATATCTTTCCAAATCATCAATTTCAATACAAACCACCTAATTAAAATCTACCAAGCTTAGAATAAGATGGAATTAATCATCAAATACCAGACATGCTGATAGAATAAGCTCATACATTGACTAGAATAAAAAGGAAAAACATTGATAGTGCATTCCCATTGAGAATATAATAGTTTTTTTTTATTGTTTTAATGAGTGTTTACAATTTTTTGTCATTTCCCTAACTATCAATACTTCATTCGATTATGCTATAAATATTTCAGTTCTAGAATCTCTTTAATTTTGTAAGGTTGGTGTTACATATTATTGGATATCATTCCAAGTAAACTTAAGATGGAAACCTTTACAAATTCGAACAGAATTCTTTTGAACATATCTGGGAATAGATACGAAGTTACTCGAAAATCCCTTCTTACTCATCCTAGCTCACGCTTAGGAAAACTAGTAAGTGCATCTCAAAACACAAAGCAAGAAGAACTATATTTTAATAGACCATCCATGGCTTTTGAATCAATCCTAATGTTTTATCAGACCGGAAAATTACACTTGCCTTCAAACGTTTGTCCAAATGTTTTCAAAGAGGAATTAGAGTACTGGGAAATAGATCATGAACTTATGGAACAATGCTGTTTAATGAATTACATCCAGTTTTTAGGAAGTTACAAAACTAAAGCAGAGTTCAAGAACAGTATTATACAAAGCGACAAAGGTACTTCAAAACCATGCAGTAGTAAAAATCGTATCTGGAGGATTATTGATTATAAGGAAAGAACATGGTTAGCGAAGGTAAGAAAGGAAATGAAAGGACATAGTTAACAAAGCTAATAAAGAAAAGGAAAGGACATGTCTAGCAAAGGTAATAAAGGAAAGGAAAGGACATGGTTAACGAAGGTAAGAAAGGAAAGGAAAAGACATGGTTAGCAAAGGTAAGAAATATAAGAACATGGCTAGCAAAGGTAAGAAAGGAAAGGACATGGCTAGCAAAGATAAGGACATGGTGAGCAAAGATAAGGACATGGTTAGCAAAGATAAGGACATGGTTAGCAAAGATATAAAAGGAAAGGACATGGCTAGCAAAGGTAAGAAAGGAAAGGACACGGCTAGCAAAGATAAGGATATGGTTAGCAAAGATATAAAAGGAAAGGACATGGCTAGCAAAGGTAAGAAAGGAAATAACATGGTTATCAAAGGTAAGAAAGATAAGGACATGGTTACATGTAGTAAAGGAAAGGTAAGGACAGTCTTGGTAAACATAGGTAAGAAAGATAAGACATGGTTAAATGTAGCAAAGGAAAGAGAGGAAAGCAGTTACAATGAATAGCAATGAGATGAAAGTGAACGAGGTAGCAACAGACTTTGGGGCGGAAGCGATTTATTCTTTTTATTCTTATGTTTACTTCTTAAACAAAAGTATTAAAAGCAAGACAAGAAAAACAGTTTACCAAACATCTTTTCGTTGGATTTTGAAGCCATGTCACGTTTGCCATTAAGCTATGAATGTAACGCGTTAACATTCGCATTTTGTAGTCATTTGGTCGTGTTTTTAAAAATTCTTCAAGAAATAGTAATTAAAGCAAGACTTCTTCAAAACTATAATTGTTCCTTATATTGAACTATAACTATAATTCATAACCAACATAACTTTTAACTAATAAAACAACAGTCATTTTATTCTTATATTTTATTGTTTATATCTTAATTGGCTATACATGTACGTCAATGTATTACCTATAATCAAAAATATTGTTTTTGTTTATAAATTGTCAATTTACTAACACCTTTATTAATGTAATTCGACACGACTTATCACATTAAACATGATGAATAACGTTCCTTTATAATGGGGAAACATTTGAATTCCAGAGAAGTGGGTCAAGATGTACATCTTATTTCAGGTAAGCGGTAATGGTTGACTTACCCTCATTCCTCTGCCTATATTATGAAATTGGCTATGTAAAAAGACTCGCTTCGAAGCTCAGACATTTTCTTATACAAGAATCAATTTGAATATTTAGGCTTTTTTATTTCTTTAATTGGTAAGGAAATGTATTTCAATTAGCGCTTATAACATATATCCATCTTAATGCAGAAATAGGGAAAAGGGAATTCAAAAACTTCAAATGGATGAAAACTTCAATTCAAAAATTAATTTGTACATTCAATCTTTTTTTTTTAATTTAAACATTTGCTTATTAAAAGTTTTTTAATGAGCGCTTATAAGATGTATCCATCTGAATACAGAAATAAGGAAAAGTAATTAAAATTTCAAAGGGATTAAAACTTCTATACAAAAATCAATTTGAATATTTATATATAAAATAGAAGATGTGGTATGATTACCAATGAGACAACTGCCCACAAGAGGCCAAAATGACACAGACATCAACAACTATATATAATAGGTCACCGTACGGCCTTCATCATTAACCTTTTTTATTCAAATATTTGCTAAGGAAATGTATTGTATTTCCTCCAAGGAAGCTGACGACCCTAAAATGACCATAAAAAATCACATTAAGTCAAATCCGAATGAGACGGATCGAGTTTATAAAAAAACTAAAAACTAATCAGCTGTAACTAATCTATGCAAAACTAGGTGCCCAAGAAGGGAGGAAGATATGATACACACTTTAAGACGGGAGTTTGGAAGACTAGCACATTTTTATATAAAGTTTCTCCCAGGTAAACGTGATAATAAAATTAACGGTACCAATTTTCTTGCACCAGATGAGCATTTCGACAATACATGTCTCTTCAGTGATGCTCGTGGCCAAAATATTTGAAATCCAAAGCTTATATAAAAGATGAAGAGCAATAATCCAAAAGGTCCAAAAAGTAAAGCCAAATCAGTGAAAGGAATCAGAGCTTTGCATGAGGGCGATAACCTACGTTTTGTTTTGTCCTCTTTTTATCTAATTACTGAAATAATGAGATTTGAATATCTTAGCCGAAGAAAACAACCCTGTACGAATGGTACAAGCTAGTATATCGATTTGCCGATAATATATAAAATAAATGCGTACACTATTTACATCATCTTGGGTTACCCTTACGTATTGAAGGAATTGTATATTTATTGGAGGTTATTGCAGAAATGGTGTTCACATTGACACCAGACCAAAACACTTTTTATCACTTTTTTTCGAGACTAAAAATTCCCGAAAAAGTCTGCAAAAAAACCCCCAACTTATTAATTTACATTCCTTGATTTATTCTTTTCAGTTATTCCTGTTCGTTGGTATTGGTTTGGTCTTACTGTCCGTAATTACGCTCGCTCTCAGCTCTTTGCCAGAGTACAGAAGAACCCTAAACGCGTGTGAATGGCATGAGTATGTTTCCGCCGATCATAACATGGACGTTGAAGTGAAAAAATATTTCGGAAAATACGACTGTAAAATGCTTAATCTAATAACCAATGGAAGTGATTTTCATTTCGACATTGTTGAAGATGATGACCATAAAGAACTTTTTCATGAGGATGACAATTTCAATGAAAGAAATCCTGAAATCTCAACAACTTTTTCAAATTTTACGCCAGAGGGACTACAAGATGGTACCGATATCAAAGAGGGAGGAAGACGGGACACCACATTGAAAACCACATTACCAGATGTCACTCTCAAGAATAACATTTTCTATCAGATTGATTATCTTGCAACAGCTTTCTTCACAGTAGAACTGTTATTACGGCTTTGCGTTTGTCCAAGCTTAAAACTATATTTTATTAATTTTCTCAATGCTGTTGAATGTATTGTTCTTTTTGGTACATACGTTGACATTATAATGTTTAATATGAAAAGCATATACAAATTTTCCTCTATTCTCACAAATATTATTGATTTTATCAAGTTTTTGAGAGTTATAAGATTGTTGCGGTATTGTCAACACTTAGCTGCTGTACAAGTTCTGAAATTTTCAATTCGGAAAAATGCCAAAGACCTTCTTGTATTGTTTTTCCACATTGTGATAATTTTGCTGCTTTTTGCAAACATTATTTTCTTGGTAGAGGAAAGAGACAATATCAATAGCATACCCCAGGGATGGTGGATAGGCCTAGTTACCTTGACAACGGTTGGTTATGGAGACTTGACACCGAAATCCTTTTTGGGGAAAATAGCCTGCTCCTTATGCGCTTTGTGTGGAATCATAATGATGTCGTTAATTATTCCAATATTCGTAGAAACTTTCGTTCAGTTATACGGCATCGCTCACATTGGGAATGGATCCAACAAGAAAGTTGGTAAAGCACAGTCTATTATGTTCACCAACGTTAAGAAGATCGATATAAAAACTGAAAACGCCTATGAAAAAATCAATTATTAAGAAACTCTCAACCAATTTAGAGACACTGTGTTCTTCTTCGGTATATTTGTTGTTGAAAAGCAACATCGTTCAATTATTAGATTTGATCAAACTTGGCAGCAGCTGTTCTCGCAAGGAAACACTATTTCTATAGAATTTTTCTTGAATTTAAACGTCTTTGACTTTGTCAAAGATTATTTGCATATAATGCATGAGGTATATGTGTGAATAAACTAAATAGCATTTCAACTTGGCTAAAAATGTTATTATTATATATGCATGGCAAACTTAAGTCGAAGGTGTAAATGTCTAAAACGTATTCAAAGTGTCACTAAAATATTTTTAGCTTTAAAACAAAATTAGTATTGAGTGATGTCTTTTGTAACCTGTTTCTTTATTTATTATTTTAGTATATGTTATAGTAATAAGCAATAGCTTCAGTATTGTGAACAAATACGTAAATGATACAATGCAAACAATGCTTATCCTCATAGAACAAAGATTGTCAGTTTTGATTTCAATAGAAGATAATATTGCTTAAATATTTAAATTCGATACGTATTTTTGTTTTTTGTCCATACGTTTGTCTCTTGCTTTTAGATTTTAAATTTGATAAACATCACGAATATGAATAAGGGCAACAGTATTATACCGCTGTTCAAAATTCATAAATCGATTGAGAAAAAAAACAAACAAATCCGGGTAACAAAGTAAAACTAAAATGCATCAAATATAAGAGAACATGAGGCATTTCTTTATTCCAATTTCAAAAAGTTTTCACTTATGTCTTTAATATCAGTTTCTGTGTTGTTTACATAATTGATCATGCCATAAACCATGATCAGATTGTACATGTCAGTTTTAAATGTTCTAAAAGTATCGAAATTCAATTAAAAGGGCATAAGCTGTCAGATTCCTGTTCACCGGTTTGACTCAATTTTTCATATTTTATTTATAACACACCAAAACGTACTAGTATATCAAAATTACAAAATGTCTTAAATAGAAAAATCAATGCATGGACTCGATAACATGTATCAGCATTTCTTGTGTAAGTATTTAATTTAGTCTAGACGCCATCGAATTCACAATCGAGATGACCTCATAGCGGGTACGTGCAATTGGTTTTTCCTTTTGGTTGTTTGATTTCATATTTTTTTACAGAAAAAATCGGTAAATTGTTGTTTTTACCTGTATAAGAATGATTTTTGTGGAACAATTCAGTCAATTAAACTGTTCATCCTTGTTTCACTTTCCTTGTTGTTATTCTTTCAATTTGATATAGCCTAACACATACAGGACCATACAGTAATTAACCCAATTTGCATCTCTAGCACGGGGAATAATATATTGTCTTATGGAAAGAGAATGAAAATATAAGATTATAGCTTTGACAACTGTAAATGTGTCCAATGGATCAAAATTTTATATTAACGCCAAACGCGCGTTTCGTCTTAAAAAGACTCATCAGTGAAGCTCGAATAAAAAAATGATTAAAAGGCCAAATAAAGTACAAAGTTGAAGAGCATTGAGGACCAAAAATTACCAAAAGGATTCATTAATTCAAGATGTTGGTTTTTTTTTATTAATTGTTTTGAATTTTTATCATTTTGAAAGGTCAATATTTTCTATTTGCGAATAAAATTAAACATTATTATATTTCTTTTTGAATGATAATGTTGATAGATGAATTGCATTGGAGTGAAAATTTTATACAACATACAGATTTGATTTTAGCAACAACTTC
>CM034355.1:57211812-57257141 GCA_019925275.1 Mytilus edulis
TTGTTTTAAATGAAATAATGATTTAGATAATGATGATGTTATATATTAATAAGATAAACCATATGACGCGAAGTTTGTGAAATTTTTCTTGATTATTTCATTAATGTGAAATATTCAGAATATGTAAACATCTATAAAGATATATATATATATATATAGAGAGAGAGATGATGTTCTCTCAATAAATAATTCAAAATTTGGTGATTATGTTGAATAAATCTATCCCATCGAACTAGAGATAAAGAATACTACAGATACAGTTAAGTCTGCATTATGTCTTGACTTACATCTAGGAATTGACATTGAGTTTCGGTTGAAAGCAAAACTTTAGGACAAAAGAGATTATAGCTTCCCAATTATGAGTTTTCCGTCCCTATGTTGCAACATTCCAGCAGCGCCTGTATACCCTATATCTGTAATCTCACAACTGATACGATATTCCCGGGCTTGTATTTTCAATCATGATTTTCTTGATAAAGGGTTGTTGCTCACAATTAAGCTATTAAACCAAGAATTCAAAATGAATAATTTGAAATCATACCTTCGTAAATTTCACGGACGATCACGATTTATTTGACAGTAATGGAATAACCGTTTCATAGATGATATCGGATAATGTTCCTTATGTCGTAACTAAAATCCCCTTCCATTTTCACGAATGTGACCTATCGAATTAAACAATTTACCGGATTTCTAACAATAAAAGCAACACGGCGGGTGGCGCATGTGGAGCAGAATCTGCTTACCCTTCCTGGGCACCTGAAAGCCCCTCCAATTTTTGGTGGGGCTCGTGTCGCCTAGATTTTAGTTTTCTATGTGGACGTTTATTTGTCTGTTTGTCTTTTTCGTTTTGAGCTATGCCGTTGTCAGTTTATTTTCGATCAATGAGTTTGACTGTCCCTTTGATATATATCACCCCTCCTGCTCACTTTTCAGAAGCACCTGCAATCACCTAACGTTTAAATGTGGTACTCTTTACTCAATATTGATATTTTCTGTGTATTGTTTTGAAAACTGATGCTTGTATTTCATTCATTTTCTTTGTTTTTTATGCCATAGTTTTTAAAGATGTAAGACATTAATATTCATTTCTTTTAAATTTTTCTATTAAAATGTAATATTTGGTCTGTATTCATAAAAGTCTGTGTAAAGTAACTAGTTTTTTTTTTTCGGAAGCCTTTTGACAGAAATTATGATTAGCTTATTTTTCCCTAAGTAGTGTTCATCTGACATTTGTGTAGATTTTATTTAATTTTTTTAATTTTACTTTTTAAGTTATAGAATATCCATATAGTACTGGTTTTTTTTATGTTCACTAGCAGACTTTTTCTATTTACACATTGTGAAAAAATCTCAGCTGAAACAGTAAAATTTACCAGTGGTGGTAGTGTCTTAACTGTGGACAATATCCCGATGTAAAACCTAGTAAAAGGACCAAACCTATGCAAATTATCATTGTACTGACAAATTGCTTTTTAGATTTAAGCTTTTTAGTGTCTATAACGAATTAGTGTTCTGTAAAAAAGTTAAATAGCAAAAATACCGAGCTCGAACCAATCAACCGAATTGGAAAGTAGTGTTATATTCCACAATTGGTACTGGTATTTCGTTATGTCTTACTGAAACTAAGGAAATATTGAAGATTGAAATTTAAAGATTGTGTGAAGAAAAAAATGTTAGACACATTGTATCCAAAAAGAAGAGTTCTTAAACAGATGAATGGAATGGAAACCAAGTATCACATTCTTGACTTCGTTCAGACATTTCTACATAAGAAAATGTCTGTACAAGTCAAGAATATGACAGTTGTTGTCCATTGGAGTGATGTTTTTTAGCTTTTGATTTTGCCTTTTGATTTGGAACTTTCTGTTTTTAATTTTCCTCGCAATTTTTGTGATTTTACTTAGTGATTTTCTTAGAAAAAAATACGAAACGTTGTTTGACAGAACCCCCTGGTTGATCATCTTTTTTTGTTTTGTTGACAGGACACACATACTAATATCTCTAATCACATTGTAGAGTTCTTTTACCAGCGATTTCAATAAGATGTGAATCAATCAATATACATTTTTGCTATTACAATTTCTTATATGTGTATGAATTTCTTTGTGCAATAATACTGTCACGGGTTTGGGTAGCGTGTACGTGACACATTTAACTCTACTAATAAAATAAGGATGTGGTTCATGGGATTGGGAAAATTACGTTAATCAAATCGAGAAATAATGTAATACATGTATACAATATATGATTTATTTGACTTCTAATGCTATTTTTATGACAGGATTTCAAACGTTACAATAAAGTTAATTTGTTCTTTAGTTGTTTTTTTCTTTACTTTGACTTCATGAGGTAATCGTTTTAAACGGGTTAGTCCGCCTTGTACCAAATATTCGAGCCTTATATCAAATCAATATATCGAGATTAACCCCGTATATGAATAAATATATGTACGCAAATGTTCTCTTTTCGGAATTATGTCCGACTAGAACTCGCTTCAGTCACTTTAATGTTGAAATATAAATTTATATTTTCGTCCTGAATAGCTTGTTTCTTCTTGAAATTTGTAATAAATTGTGAGAATCACCTCAGTAAAGTAATTTTAAAGCTTAAATAAGCTATAAAATATATATGTTTTTATATTAAAATCATTAAATAAAATAAATTTTCTCTGTACCTTTTCTTTTTGTGAATTCTGTAATTTTTCCCGTATGTCCTATCCTCTTTGATTGTCGAATCCCAGAACCTCGAATAAGCCAAACGCTCTTGTTTTTATATTACGATGCTATGTAGCTATAGCAATTGCTAAATTTAGCTGTTCCTATGGTGTCCCCATAGTTACAGCTAAGAGTGGCGCGAAATTCGCCGTCTCTTAGGTAACAATAAGAATCTCGTATTTTCATCCCAACAACATGTTACTTCTTTGTACTACCAATATTATTCAGCTTTCATTAAATAAACCTCAAATAAACTTTATTTCATTGAAAACTATTACCAAATATAGAATCGGATAAATTTACCCATATCGAGCCTCTGAAAGTTTCCTTCTATTTTCATCCAAGTACGCACATGCGCAAAGTCAACTTTCGAATACACATCCTCTATGGAATTTAGTACATCGGGAGTTTGTAAACATTGACCGATAATAGAACAATTTGAAATAAAAATGAAATGTTGGCATGCTAAAAGTAAGACCAGAAGAAGTCCGACCGACGTATAACCTCTGAAACAGCTGTCATGTGCTTAAACGAAAGAAATCCTCTAAAACCAGACGTCCCACTTCGTACACAAAATGTATGTTGACTCCTCCACATGTGCTTACATTTACCAATCTCATATACCAAATATTTATGTAAATGAAACTATACCATTAACTGTAACATAGGTTACGTTGGTATAAGTAATGTGCAAAGTTAGTAACTAACAAAACCTCTTGTAATAAAAGGGGGGGTCAGTTTGTAGATCATTACAATACCCTCTGTTTTAAGTGAGGTCCTCCGAACTTCAAATTTAAATAAAGACATAAAACATTAAAACTGTTGACTTCATTTATATATATGTGACAGAGTATATTTTTACGCATTTCATTTATTAGTATTTTACATTTTATGATATGCCAGATATTAGACTTGATTACTTCACTTTGATTATTTGATCTTTTGATTTATAGTTCATTATCTCTTCACACTTTAAAATGTATGAAAGTTTTAGTCAGTCATACTTCATTGGTCATAGTTGTAATAGTATCTACCTGTCCAACTCATTAGTAAATTAATTGTCACACCTTGTTTACCTTTATGGTCAGTTCTTATTGGTCATTCTGGACACACCTCAGATTTTGGAAATAAAGTAATGGTGGTTCACTCTTGAAAATTGGAGACATACAAATTTAATATATACTTATTGTTTAAACCGTATATAGTGATGAAACTTATATAGAGACATTATATTTAGTGCTCGTGATTACTCACTGAAGTTTCCATACTTTGGAACAACTGTAGTTATTGGAAATTACATTCTTTATATCTGGTAAGTAGATTTTATATTCTTTGTGGTGTATGAAAGGCGTATGCAGTGCATGCTATACAATTCTGCCCGTTTATAGGTAAGTTTGCCCATAGACCTTAGATATAATAGGAGTAAGATAGTTGATGTATTAATCTGAGAATACATGATTTGAATCTGTAGTTTGAATGCAGAAAGGGAGATTTACGAATGATTTTGAAAGTGACCTTGACCTTTCAGTTATGGATCTATGACATCACATTGACAATTGCATTCATATTGTCATATATGGTTATTCTGTGTAATAGGTTGATTTTATTATATCAGTCTTTAATATGTTGTATTTTATATAAGGGATCACTATTTTCCTAGATCCTAGTATTTACTATTGTGTATTATTTTCAGGACACATAGATTATGATGTCCCTGTAACATACTGGTTGTACTGTAGATGTTAGATATATAACCTGGTTCCACAGATTGGTAAGGGTCATATTATATTATATTGTACCTACATAGATATTATACATTACAGTAGTGCATACGAAATTAAAACAATACTATAGTGAACAGATAATAACCTTTGTATGTTAAAGGTTTTATGAATGACACTCGTTTATGAAGTACAGTACATTCGACTTGTTTATAATACGCTTGGTTGATTATAATGATATACTATTTGATACGACTTATCAAAAGTACGCATTTGTATTTAGAAAGATATAATTGCGAGTGTATTGCATATTGTGAATGTCACCGCATTCTTGATACTCAGTATAGTTTATTGTATACGGAATAGAATATTATACATGTTATATGCGATCTTGTAACATTGTTATTACGCCAGTATAATATTTATATGTTTATAGTATAAGACTTTGATAAGACTGTGATATTGATAATTGTAATAACTATATGCTATTGTTATTGCAGGGTTATTTATTTATTCCTATGTTAACTTAATAAAGTGATGTCAAAGAACCCTAGACTTGTCGTTTATGGAACCCCCGTAAAACACGACTATCACAATGGCGCCCAACGTGGGGCTAGAGACACGACAAATACTCTTTTACTCGTAAAGTTCCACAGAACTTTGCTGTCGTAGATATTCACCTACAAAAAATTTGAGGGTAAGTGAGGAATATAAGTACAGAAAGAAACCGACTGGAGTAATTTGTACATTTGAAGAAGTAGGTATAAAGCTCATTGAAGAACTAGAAGTATACATAGTTAAGTAAGTATACGTGTTGTTTGATTGATAGGTTCTGGTTATTGAGGTACTTGATAGGTGTCTACATTGTGTTGTATAGGTAGATCTGTTGCTTCGGTTCTTGTTGTTGACTGACTGATTCTTTAATACATTTTAAGTTTCAGGACTTTCAGCGATTTCATTGATGATATATTGATATTATTTACAGCAGCAGCAGTACCAGTTTCTACTTTACATTACATTGTATTATATATATTCCCCTATATAGTTACATATATTTTGATTATATGTAGCAGCTAGTCATACTCAGTAAGGAATAAATTGCACACATTTTGGTGAGTATTAGGTGTGTGTGATTTGCAGAGACATAGCTGGGTAGGAACTTTAAAAAAAGGTACGTACGTGTATATTGATACTATTCATATTTGTTTTTATTATACATACTCATTGCTTTTCAGTTGTGAGGTATTGTTAGCCACTGTGTACATTATACTTATATATAGTGTTTTCTCAGATCCATTTTTGTGTATACATATAGTAATCAGAATTTTGATTTCAGTATATTGATTTACCATTGCAGAGTTGCATTTACCATCTAGTCTGTTTATTTCAGAGGAGTTGGTCATTTCAGTCCAGTATTATATCACTCTATATTTATTTAGGCACTGTTGTCGAGTTTGTTGATACTTAATCATAATTTTGATTTCAGACCATACTAGTAGTTAGAGTTACTAATCTTATTTTTTTTACAGGATATTTCTTTGAGATTTCCAGATTATATTGTATCATATTTGGATTTGCATTAATTCTATCTTTATTGTAGATTAGACATTAGACTGCAGATACTAATCTTATTTTTTCATTTAGATTTCAGGTACTTAATCTTATTTTTTTCTCTATTTGATTTCAGAATCTTTATTTTTGTTATAGGTACTTAAAAACGTTTTGTTTATTTAATTTATTTCAGATAATTTCTTTGTATTTTAGGATAAATTAATATTATTCATATATTTTTTTATTTCAGATATTTTGTTTCTATTGTAGGTACTTAACATTTTGTTTTTTTGTTTTAGCATTAACTTTTGGTATATATTTGTATTCATTTCAGACATATTTTTTTTCTTTTAGGAACTTAACATTTCTTTGTTTCAGAAACTTTTGTTTATTTCAGATTTCATCTCAGCATTTTATTTTTACAGTTTAGGTATTATCATTTTGTACAGCCATGTCGGATTATCTATCTAAGGATGAGATCAGCAACATAGTTATGGCCTTCAAGGAGATGGATCTAAAACCATGCGCACAGACACCAGATGATTTTAAGACATGGATGGAAGATTACAAAGACACTGATGATGATTTATGGAATGCCTATTTACCACGGATATCAGCGTTTTCCGGAGATGCAAAGACTGGTACACCATACGACCTATGGAGATATGAGGTACAATGTCTCATCAAGACAGGACATACACACGAAACCATCACGCTGGCTATTAGACGTTCTCTACGTGGAGATGCTAGCAAGGTTCCCATGAGACTTGGTCCGGAAGCAACCATTGACGACATCATTGATAAGATGGACAGTATATACGGATCTGTTGATCAGCCTGAAGCTTTACTTGGCCAATTCTACACGGCTAGACAGCAAGATGATGAAGACGTTGCAACATGGGCTTGTCGATTAGAGGAAATACTAAGCAAAGCCAAGAACAGAAAGAATGTCACAGAGGAAAACATCAACGATATGCTTACGTCAAAGTTCTTTGATGGATTAAGACCGGAGATGAAGAATATTGTCCGCTACAAGAAAGATACCATCACCGATTTTCACTCCTTACTGAAAGCTACAAGAGAAATAGAGAATCAACATAACCTCAAACCATCTTTGAAAAAGAAACCACCTACACAGGCTACGAGTAAATCAACGACAACAACAGTAGAAAACAGGCAAATTCAGCAACTTACAGCATTGGTGAAACAACTCTCACAAGATGTCAAGGCTTTGAAGGAAGATAGAAATTTTGACCAACCATCTACTAACGTTCAATGGTCACGAAGAGATACATCATGGACACCATATCATCCAGATGAAACAACTATATATAGACCAGTAGAACAACATAGAAGACGCAAACAGAATGATTTCACATGTTGGCGATGCAGACAGCCAGGACACTACTCTATAGACTGCACTGTACGACTTGATCATTCAAGAAAGACACAGCGTGCTCTGAACCTCCAACAATCATTCATCATGAAACAATCAACACAACAAACTGAACAGAAATCACCTATATCAGGATTACTTGGTTCATCAAATGAAGTTCCTATTACTGTTAATGGAATTAACACAACAGCACTTCTCGACACAGGTTCAACTGTATCAACAATAAGCGAAAGTTTTTACAATCAACATCTTTATTCTACACCATTACAGTCACTCAGTTTTCTTTTGAAAATAGAATGCGCCGATGGACAACGTTTACCTTACAAGGGATACATTGAAGCTGATTTGCAACTTCAAGGAGCAAATGATAACAAGATACAACCTGGTTTATTTCTCATCATACCAGATAGCGAATATCATCAAGAAGTACCACTGCTTATCGGAACAAACATCTTATCTGAAGTTATGAAAGACATCAAACAAGAACATGGTACACGTTTTCTACAAGATGCTACTCTGATAACACCATACTATTTAGCCTTCAGATGTATGACATTAAGAGAGAAAGAACTTGAAAGACAACATAACCGTTTAGCACTGGTGAAATCAGCAGAAACAAAGCCGATTATCATACAACCTAACACAGAAGTAGTTATCAAAGGCTATATGGACAAGATGTTACCGTATCCATCCACCGTTTCCATGCTTCATGCAACTTCAAACTCAGTAATACCTTACGACCTAGATATTGTACAAGCTATAATCACATACGACCAGAATCAACGAGATGATATTCCAGTTCACATTTCGAACATTTCTACAAGAACCGTAACCGTTGCACCTAGAGCTCTTTTATGTGAACTTCAACCAGTAACCATAACAACAGAACAGGTAAAACCAGATGACAACAATCAGATAGATATTCTCAAGGATATACACATACCAGACGATATGAAACCAGATGAACTTAAACGAGGAAAGAAATTGATAAACCGATACAACGATATATTCTCCAAGAGCGATACAGACATTGGTTATACGTCGTTAGTGAAACACCGGATAGATTTAACAGATAACACTCCATTTAAGCAACGACACCGACGAATTCCACCGTCAATGCTAGATGAAGTCAGAGATCATCTTCAGCAACTACTGTCAGCAGGTATCATTAGGCGTTCACATTCACCATGGTCGTCCAACGTCGTCTTAGTACGGAAGAAAGATGGGAAACTCCGCATGTGCGTTGATTATCGCCAACTGAACAATCTATCCATCAAAGATGCCTACGCACTTCCGAGAATTGAAGAAATCCTTGACTCGCTAGGTGGAAATAAGATATTTACAGTGCTTGATATGAAGTCAGGCTATCATCAAGTGGAGTTAGAGGAGGAACACAAGAAACGAACAGCTTTCACAGTAGGACCACTTGGTTTCTTCGAATTCAACCGATTGCCATTTGGGTTAGCAAATTCACCAGCTACATATCAACGATTGATGGAAGAATGCCTTGGTGATCTACATGCAAGAATTTGCTTCATCTACTTAGACGATCTAATCATCTTTTCGAAAACCTTGGACGAACATCTAGATCGCCTCGAGAGAGTTTTCCAGCGTCTCCGAGAAGTTGGCCTAAAGTTATCCCCAAAGAAGTGTTCTTTCTTTCAACGAAAGGTGAAGTACATTGGTCACATCGTATCAGAGAAAGGAGTTGAGCCAGACCCAGATAAGATCAGCAAAGTCACTAATTGGCCAAGACCAACAACACCTGAAGAAGTGCGCCAATTCCTAGGCTTCGTTGGTTATTACAGAAAGTTCATCAAAGACTTCTCAAAGATTGCTCGCCCTTTGACGGATTTGATGCCAACAACAGGAAAAAAGATTAGAGGAAAGAAACCGAAGAAAGACCATAAGCAACAACCATGGCAGTGGAATAAAGAACAGGAGAAAGCCTTTCAACAGTTGAAAAGTCACCTTGCATCACCGCCGATATTAAGCTTTCCCGACTCTGAACATCCATTTGAGCTGCACACCGACGCTTGTATTAATGGACTTGGAGCTGTTCTTTATCAGACACAGGAAGGAAAACAGCGGGTGTTAGCTTATGCCAGCAGAGGCTTGTCAAAATCAGAGAGAAACTATCCAGTTCACAAACAAGAATTCCTGGCGTTAAAATGGGCCGTCACAGAGAAATTTAAAGATTACTTATATGGCCAAAAGTTTACAGTCTATACAGATAACAACCCTCTGACGTACGCACTTACCACAGCAAAGTTAGATGCCACAGGACATCGTTGGCTTGCAGCGTTAGCATCCTTCGACTTCAACATAGTTTATCGACCAGGTAAAAACAACGCAGATGCTGATGGATTGTCACGTCTTCCTGGTATTCACACCAAACCAGATAACATCTCAGAGGAATCTGTCAAGGCCATATGCAGCTTAGTACAACCTGTTGCATATGTAGAGTCTTTATCACACCAACAAGATACTTTAGACAACATACCTGATATGCTCAAGGAACATCAAATCAACATCAGGGAGGAGCAGATGAACGACTCTACAATAAGATACTGGATAGACAAAGTCAGTAGTAAGATGAAACCCAGAAAGCATGATGTACCGTCGTTACCATTCCACAACATGCTGTATAATAATTTTGACAAGTTGAAGATCAAGCGTGGAATATTATACAGAACAACTACTGACAACGACACTACTAAAGATCAACTTGTATTACCAACCTCTCAGATCTCAACAGTACTCAGATCACTGCATAACAATATGGGACACCAGGGAAGAGACAGGACAACAACATTAGTCAAAGATCGTTTCTTTTGGTATGGTATGACTAGAGATATTGAGCAGTGGATCCAGAGATGTCCAAGATGTATATGGCGTAAGACTCCAACCAATGACAGAGCTCCATTGACCAGTATAAGAACTACTCAACCCATGGAGATAGTCTGCATGGACTTTCTGAAGTTAGAAGTTTCCAAGGGCGGATACCAGTACGTATTGGTGATCACAGATCATTTTACTCGATACGCACAGGCCATTCCAACGAAGAACATGACAGCCCGAACTACTGCTGAAGCTTTCTTCAAGAACTACGTGGTACATTATGGACTTCCAGAAAGAATACACAGCGACCAAGGTGCTAACTTTGAGAGTCGTCTAGTCAAAGATTTATGCGATATCACTGGCATCAAGAAGTCTCGTACAACGCCATACCATCCACAAGGCAACGGACAATGCGAGAGATTCAACAGGACACTCATAAACATGCTTGGAACTCTGGAGAAAGACAAGAAAGCAGACTGGAAGTCTTATATTGGTCCTATTGTTCATGCCTACAACTCGACCAAGCATGACACTACAGGCTTTACACCGTTCCAGCTGATGTTTGGTCGACAGCCGAAGCTGCCAGTAGATTTAGCTTTCGGGATTGACAGTGATAGAGATCCGAAAAGTATGACTAAGTATGTTGAAGATCTGAGACAGAAGTTAAAGACATCTTATGAACTTGCATCATCAGCTGCAGTAAAATCACAGGGTAAACAGAAGCAAGCTTATGACATCAGAGTTAAAGGAGCGATTTTACATAAAGACGATCGAGTACTTGTGAAGATTCTTGCCTTCGATGGAACCCACAAGTTACAGGATAAATGGGAAGAAGAACCATATGTAATCCTCGATCAGCCTAATACAGAACTACCTGTCTATGTAGTTAGGAAAGAAAATGGTCATGGAAGAAAACGAACGCTTCACAGGAACCATTTACTACCTATTGGAAGCATCAACGAGGAACTTGTGGAAGAGAACACAACTCACCAGATATCAGTTCCTTTGCCAAGAAGAAGTAAACGAAAACCAGCATCACCTAAGAAGAAACCTGCTCCAGTAGAAGTTTCAACAGACTCCAACACAGAGAGTGAGGATGAATCAATGGTGTATGTCGTGGTTGAAGAGCCTCAACAAGAAGTTCAACAAGATATTCAACCGGATGATGTTATCCAAGCAGATGATGAAATAGCATCGGTTGAGGAGGAGGCTACTGTTCCCGGTAACGCTGATGACGATCAGGACCGCACCGAGGAACATTCTGAATTAGAGGAGGACGCTTCTTTGCCTGAGGAATCGGGAGGTTCAGAGCACGAAACATCACTAGATGATCAAGTACATGATTTGGCAACAGATGCTTTACATGATGTAACAGATGATGATAGCACGGAAGATGAGAACATTGATGATGACGAGGAAGATAATGATGATACTAGTACACCAGAACCACAGCAAAGACGATCTACTAGAACTAAGACATCAACAGCTACAACCAAGTACAAGGATTTTGTTGTACCACCAGTCTCCAAGAGTGCACAACCAGAATGGATGGTTCGTGCTGACTACCTTAGGACTGCAGCATCCTCTGGAATGTTTATCAACATGGCTGATGAAGTATCTAGAGCGATGTTGAAGCTGATCACTAAGCCAGATGATTAGATGATTTTTGTATTTCAGTTTTGTCCAGTATTAGACGAGGACGTCTTTTCCTCACACAGGGGGAAGATCATTGTTATATATTTTTGTTTATTGTCACTATGATTCCAGCTATGTCTTGGAAGACATTCTCGCAGCAGGGGGAGAATGTGACAGAGTATATTTTTACGCATTTCATTTATTAGTATTTTACATTTTATGATATGCCAGATATTAGACTTGATTACTTCACTTTGATTATTTGATCTTTTGATTTATAGTTCATTATCTCTTCACACTTTAAAATGTATGAAAGTTTTAGTCAGTCATACTTCATTGGTCATAGTTGTAATAGTATCTACCTGTCCAACTCATTAGTAAATTAATTGTCACACCTTGTTTACCTTTATGGTCAGTTCTTATTGGTCATTCTGGACACACCTCAGATTTTGGAAATAAAGTAATGGTGGTTCACTCTTGAAAATTGGAGACATACAAATTTAATATATACTTATTGTTTAAACCGTATATAGTGATGAAACTTATATAGAGACATTATATTTAGTGCTCGTGATTACTCACTGAAGTTTCCATACTTTGGAACAACTGTAGTTATTGGAAATTACATTCTTTATATCTGGTAAGTAGATTTTATATTCTTTGTGGTGTATGAAAGGCGTATGCAGTGCATGCTATACAATTCTGCCCGTTTATAGGTAAGTTTGCCCATAGACCTTAGATATAATAGGAGTAAGATAGTTGATGTATTAATCTGAGAATACATGATTTGAATCTGTAGTTTGAATGCAGAAAGGGAGATTTACGAATGATTTTGAAAGTGACCTTGACCTTTCAGTTATGGATCTATGACATCACATTGACAATTGCATTCATATTGTCATATATGGTTATTCTGTGTAATAGGTTGATTTTATTATATCAGTCTTTAATATGTTGTATTTTATATAAGGGATCACTATTTTCCTAGATCCTAGTATTTACTATTGTGTATTATTTTCAGGACACATAGATTATGATGTCCCTGTAACATACTGGTTGTACTGTAGATGTTAGATATATAACCTGGTTCCACAGATTGGTAAGGGTCATATTATATTATATTGTACCTACATAGATATTATACATTACAGTAGTGCATACGAAATTAAAACAATACTATAGTGAACAGATAATAACCTTTGTATGTTAAAGGTTTTATGAATGACACTCGTTTATGAAGTACAGTACATTCGACTTGTTTATAATACGCTTGGTTGATTATAATGATATACTATTTGATACGACTTATCAAAAGTACGCATTTGTATTTAGAAAGATATAATTGCGAGTGTATTGCATATTGTGAATGTCACCGCATTCTTGATACTCAGTATAGTTTATTGTATACGGAATAGAATATTATACATGTTATATGCGATCTTGTAACATTGTTATTACGCCAGTATAATATTTATATGTTTATAGTATAAGACTTTGATAAGACTGTGATATTGATAATTGTAATAACTATATGCTATTGTTATTGCAGGGTTATTTATTTATTCCTATGTTAACTTAATAAAGTGATGTCAAAGAACCCTAGACTTGTCGTTTATGGAACCCCCGTAAAACACGACTATCACATATATATATATATATATATATATATATATGATGCGGAGAATGTCGCTGTCATAAAACAACTTGTCACAATTGAAGTCAAATCACTGACTACTGTTTGAGCGTCTATCTATCTATATGAATGATTTCTTCTGTCTCTATAATCTCGGTATTCTCTGCTGTCTCTATGATTGTCCCTATTATCCATATTATCCCTATTTTCTCTTAATTTCTCTGTTATCTTCATCTGCAGTATTTTTTCCATTATTGTCCCTTAACCACTGGTTCAGCCCTTTTAGTTCATTAGCCATCTGAAAAACATAAGAAGTTTACATTAAGTAAAATTCCCTGTTTCTAATACACTAAAAACTTTTAAAATATATACAAAGGTGCCATATTAGACCTTGGTATGATTAATACCTTATACTGCTACCTACAACCGGGAACCAGATAAAACTTTTAAAACTACGACTCATCTCTGAATTTGGGTCTGATCTCTGAATGACAAAAGTTCCTCATTTTCATTCACCCCAATCATATGGGTACTCTTAAAGCTCAGGCAAATGGGAATTAACATCCAAGTCCTTTGCAATATTCAAATTACTATTACCGGTAACCAAATTCTCAAAATATTCACTGTAAGAACATCTCTTCTTACTATTTAACACTCATATAAAACATATCTATCACACAACATCTCAACACATGGTTTTTGTTTGGGCAAGTGGGAATTAACATCCAGGTCCCTTACAGCAACCACAAAACATAATCACAAAACAAAATCCTATAATCCTCCGTCTATAACTCATAAACGCATCTTCAACACATGGTTTTGTTTGAGCAAGTGGGAATTAACATCCAGGTCCCTCACAGTAACCAAAAATAAAATAACTTGAGCTTCTATAAAACTCCGTCTATAACTCATATAAAACATCTTCAACGCATGGTTTTGTTTGGGCAAGTGGGAATTAACATCCAGGTCCCTCACAGTAACCAAAAATAAAATAACTTGAGCTTCTACAAAACTCCGTCTATAACTCATATAAAACATCTTCAACGCATGGTTTTGTTTGGGCAAGTGGGAATTAACATCCAGGTCCTTCACAGCAACCAAAAACAAAAATAATTAATAGCCCCTCTGAACTATTTTCACTCATCAATTACCGGTAACTAAATTTCACTTTAGTCATTCAGAAATCAATCAGCATTCAATTTATCTTGAGTAATTTTCCTATTATTTATACTCAAAACTATTAACGGTAGCATATCTTTACGGTCACCATTTAAAAGGGACCATTTATTTTACTGTCTTCTTGAATATCCATGTCTATCATTTTTAACATCAGTAAAAACAACATATGTCGAACAACTTCTAATAAAACAAACATATAACTTTTGCAAAAGTATAAACTTTTAAAATTTAATGAATAGAACAATAATCATTACATAATAACATGCACAACTATTTCAAACACATTTAATCCAAATAGAAACTGTTTAACTGTATAATTCAGGAATATGTAAACACATGAACTTCTGTATTAATACTAGTACATGTATTTAATACATTTGGTCAATCTCTTCATTGCTTGAAGAACTAAGACCATTGTGTTTCTGATTGTGTGCTCCCTTTAGCCTATATGCTGTATCACATGTTTCTTCTTCCCCTCCTTCAATCTCTTTTTCACTATCACTACACTCATAAAGTGAACTTGCTCTCCTTACATTTTCCTGACTTCTCCTCTCATTTGGCTCTTTAAATTTATTGGATCTTCTCTCACACAAGCATTCAACTACTAAATATACAGCTTCGTCTATGTCGTCTGGTTTCTTTACATAATTCACAAAAAATCTAACTTCTTCATCTAATATACCCCTCATGAACCTCTCAAGCAGATCTTCTTTTCTTTGTTGTCTGTCTCTGTTGGGATAAGCTTTGTGGTGCAATCTCTTCAATTCAGCAGCATACTCCTCAGCCTTTTCTCTTGGTTTCTGGTTTCTGCTAGAAAATCTAACTTTAAATGATTTTGTATTTTCAATGACTCTATATCTGTAGCTTAGTTCTCTTACTAGATCAGTGTATCTATCTAACACTCCTACTGGTAGTTGGGTGAATACTAAGTTTCCTGCTTCTCCTTGAATTCTAGGCAGTAGTTCATCAAGCTTCTCTTCTTCTGTCCAGCTCCTCCTTCTTGCTATTGCCTCAAATCTGTTTATCCAAACTTTCCAGTCGTCCTTACCATTAAATGCAGGTAACTTCGGATTTGAACTATTTACTGTCCTGTTACTTCTTGTGTGTGGCTGTCTATCTGTCACCAAAGATGGCTGTTGTGATAAAGGTCTGTACTCAGTAGGTCTTGGTATGTCGTAGTCTTGAAAGCCTGTAATTCCATAATGTCTTACTCCTTGCCTTGGTGCAGCATACGCGTTCTCTTGTCTGTGTTGGTTTGCTGTCCTGAATTCTGGGCTTCTTTGTCTGTTTGTTTCCCTGTTTGGAACACGATCTCCTTGGCCTGAGCAATCTTGAAAATCTTGAAATCTTGTGTTCTGGTAATGCATGTTTTCTATATTTCTTTCTGATCTCCTAACACTGTCCTTCTCGGGTCCATTGTGTTGTCTTGTTCTTTGTCTGTCGTTTCCCTTTTCGTCCGTGTGACTGTGTGCATTCATCAATGGTCTAGATTGGATATCTTCATTACATCTACTTACAAATCACTCATGTAATAATTGTTGACCCTCTGCTTCTAAAGGTGTTCTTGTCTTGAGCCTCTCAGTACTGTGTTGGTCCATACATCCAGAATCTTCTGAAATTGTTTGGAGACTTCCTGCCGCTCTTGAACTGTTGCTTAATTCCTCTAGTGCTGCCATGACAGTTCCGTTTATAGGTGTTGATATTTCACGTCTTAAAATAGGGTTGTCCGAACTTTCTGTGAAGATTTTTAAGTTGCCGTTTTTTTCCTTATCGGCATTTTCTTCGTGACCCTCATTCCTTCTTTCCAGGATATTTGCTGTAGGTTGATTGATTTCTTCATCATCATAATCCTCGTCTTGTGATTCACACACCTCCATTTCTGAAATGTAATCTTTATCTTTGTCTTCTTGTGACCTTGCTTGCTTTCGTCTTCCCATATTTTCTAAATTCATGCACATTTAGCAAAATAATTTCTTTATATCCTTTCTCCAAAAAAAGTCGTATTTTCAAATTAACTTGAGAAAATAACGTACACATCAACTAACAATTTTACTTCCAAAAGTTTTGAATCTAAAACGTTAAAAATTTCAAAATCGCTTGAAAATTTATTACAGTACAGTTCACTAAATTTTATTCATCAGGCTGTATAGTTCGATCTCACGAAATAACTCGCAAGTTTAATAAACGAAGCTATATCGCACCGCCGGCCACCACTTTATATGTCACGGGTTTGGGTAGCGTGTACGTGACACATTTAACTCTACTAATAAAATAAGGATGTGGTTCATGGGATTGGGAAAATTACGTTAATCAAATCGAGAAATAATGTAATACATGTATACAATATATGATTTATTTGACTTCTAATGCTATTTTCATGACAGGATTTCAAACGTTACAATAAAGTTAATTTGTTCTTTAGTTGTTTTTTTTCTTTACTTTGACTTCATGAGGTAATCGTTTTAAACGGGTTAGTCCGCCTTGTACCAAATATTCGAGCCTTATATCAAATCAATATATCGAGATTAACCCCGTATATGAATAAATATATGTACGCAAATGTTCTCTTTTCGGAATTATGTCCGACTAGAACTCGCTTCAGTCACTTTAATGTTGAAATATAAATTTATATTTTCGTCCTGAATAGCTTGTTTCTTCTTGAAATTTGTAATAAATTGTGAGAATCACCTCATTAAAGTAATTTTAAAGCTTAAATAAGCTATAAAATATATATGTTTTTATATTAAAATCATTAAATAAAATAAATTTTCTCTGTACCTTTTCTTTTTTGTGAATTCTGTAATTTTTCCCGTATGTCCTATCCTCTTTGATTGTCGAATCCCAGAACCTCGAATAAGCCAAACGCTCTTGTTTTTATATTACGATGCTATGTGGCTATAGCAATTAATTGCTAAAATTTAGCTGTTCCTATGGTGTCCCCATAGTTACAGCTAAGAGTGGCGCGAAATTCGCCGTCTCTTAGGTAACAATAAGAATCTCGTATTTTCATCCCAACAACATGTTACTTCTTTGTACTACCAATATTATTCAGCTTTCATTAAATAAACCTCAAATAAACTTTATTTCATTGAAAACTATTACCAAATATAGAATCGGATAAATTTACCCATATCGAGCCTCTGAAAGTTTCCTTCTATTTTCATCCAAGTACGCACATGCGCAAAGTCAACTTTCGAATACACATCCTCTATGGAATTTAGTACATCGGGAGTTTGTAAACATTGACCGATAATAGAACAATTTGAAATAAAAATGAAATGTTGGCATGCTAAAAGTAAGACCAGAAGAAGTCCGACCGACGTATAACCTCTGAAACAGCTGTCATGTGCTTAAACGAAAGAAATCCTCTAAAACCAGACGTCCCACTTCGTACACAAAATGTATGTTGACTCCTCCACATGTGCTTACATTTACCAATCTCATATACCAAATATTTATGTAAATGAAACTATACCATTAACTGTAACATAGGTTACGTTGGTATAAGTAATGTGCAAAGTTAGTAACTAACAAAACCTCTTGTAATAAAAGGGGGGGTCAGTTTGTAGATCATTACAATACGAACATACATGTGACCGTCTGAAATTATTGCTTAACACGTAAGATGCAAGGACGTCGATGCAATCATACAGCATAGAGGTAGGTCAGGTTAGTAAACACAACAAGGGCAATCAAAGTAGGGAACATTATTTATAAGATATAACTCGTTCAGACTTCATAGTCCAAATATGTATTGTTTCTAGGAAGGCTATTTTAAAGGTTTTGTTATTACCACTATGCTGAATATTCATTCCCGAATAAAACAAATGATGTGAACGGCTTCCATTTTTACAGAAAATTTCATATTTTAGTAATGTACAGAGCTTTGTCATATCACGAGATATTCATCTGAATGTCCCAATTAACTTGTCTATACTAGTTATCAAGAGAAACAATACAAGGAAATGCATTTTTCATATATATGATGAAATTTGATACACTGTACCAAGATTAGAAAATGCCCAATTTGTCTGATATTTACAGAGTGATATTCTCATATCAAAACCATTGACGATTGTTAACCATTTGTTTGGTGTGTTTGAGTCTTTTTTGCCATTTGATTAGGGACTTCCCGTTTTAAACTTTTCTTTGGACTTCAGTATTTTTGTGATCTTACTTCTGTCATAGTTCACCTAAAATTTATGATAAACAATCATAGAGTATCTGTTTATGATGGGACAGATACTATAAACCCTTTTATTCTTAAGGACATATCACGTAATATTTCTAGAGTGGAAAGAACATTAAGTAATATTGAAAAAAAAAACATTTCAGAATATTAATTTCCGTTTGGAACAAATATTTTACTTTCTGCCAATAAGGAATCTGCCTTCAAATTGTTTAATGTATATATTATCAAGACAAGCCCAATGGATGCCGGATTGTTTTTGAAATAGAAATTAGAATGGAACGTTTTCATAATCTTTCACACAGTATCTGCACTTTAATCAAATTAGCTAAACATTTCACCCAAAAAAATGGTAAAAATAGACGGAGTAAATAAAGTAGCGTTCAATATTCAAGGTCGGCTAGATACTTACAAAAAACATACCAAATAAGAAAAACGACGAAAACACCAACAAAGTCTTTGTTTTGACATTTGGAGCACGAATAATAATGGAATTTATTTTGCAATGCACATTGTATCCCTATTTATTAAGTTATCGCTTAACAGATCCTTTAGAAACGGGTTATTTGCCAAATTATTTTAAAAAAACAACAGTTTTTTTATGACGCGAACGCTTCCTTTAAGATTTGACAGTTTGCGAGTATCACGCGGTGTATGCACATTTTGTGTACCCATTTTCTCCTTGTTTTCCAACTTTCATTGATCTTCAATACGTTTTGAACACCCATAAATAGTTAGAAGTGTTCTGTTTTCCGTGCAATATCAAGTCCTTCCATACCAGCTTAATACAATGCTGTAATTTTTCACAGACAGTTTTTTTTACTATTCGCGAAACTAGATATATAACTATGAAGTGTAAACAAAGCACACAACAAAATTTCTGATGACGTAACAAGTCAATGATCGACCTCATAAATTTTACATAGTGCAATAAGAGAGATAACTCCAACTTATTTGCAGAGAAAAATACTTTTGAAAGTTCACTTCCAATATCGCACAGTAGTATATCTGCACACTACAATCCAATATTTATATCCGCTTATGTCTTTCTAAATATTCAATACAACTAGAGGTTAGGCAAGCAACGATCAATTAATGAGGTATCCTCTTTTCCTCTGAACCTGTAAAGATTATCTAATAAAGCTTCCCATATGATGTCATTGTTGCTATTTTTGTTTCATTTAAGTTGTTTTAGGAGATGTCTCATGGCTATTGCTAAACCTCTAAGTACTAATATTATATCTGAAATCAACTCATCAAAAAATTCTTCGTTAAAACTTTGTCAGAATTTTAAACATAAAACGCTTATGACAACTCATATTTTGTTTGTTCTTATATTATGTGTTTTCCTTAGCAAACCTTAAATTTTAAAATGGTAATATATGGATGTCTGGTATCATTCTTAGAGCGTTTGTTCTCAGTACATGTAATTTTGTTTGGTCTGTTTACTTTACCATATGACAAATTCATTAAGAATTTAATGTTTTATTGCAGAGAAATTTACCTGGAGATTATGAATTTTGCTTTGTTGCTGTATATAAAGTGCAACTTAAAGATATTTCATTTAAGTATTCCATATTTATGTCATTATGTAATAAAATGTTATGTTTATCTTTTTAATACTGGTTAATGAAATCATTGCAGTGTGTACTGGCTGGTCATTATCGACTATTTTGACACGCCTACATGTTACATAGCTAATGAATATGCATGACTATAGATAAAATCAGCACCTGTAGCCAAAATTGAGAGTTGTAGATTTGTAGCATAGATGTTTAGATGTAGTTTTGAGAATATAGAATAGATACAAATATATTGTTTTTAATTAATTGTATCCGAGCAAGTAAAATACCAAACAACGGATCTATCAAAAAGTTGTGCTATCTTTTGGTATGGATATATAGAAATTTCATCATTGTAGTATTAATAAGATTGAATTTCAAAAAATGTAGTTTGCAAAACAGATTAATCTTGTCGGAAACAAACAGATGTTAGTAACATTTTGTTCTTGGATTCATTTCAAACTCTACAAAAGAAAGTATTTGAAATAACACTGTTTAGAATTGATTATACAATAGTACTTAGCTTGCTGATGAAAGTTTGCCAAGATATGTCAACTAGTTTAAGATAGATATTCCACTGTTTATTTCTCGCTCATACATAAGTTACAATTCCATTTATTCATAATGACAAACATTTCATTTTTCATACAGATTTGTTTTATATCGTTTATATATCCTTAATTAATGGTTAATTTATACATTTAACCATAATTTTTAGCACTTTTATTTTGAAACCCTTAGTTTGTTAGAATCAGCATTGTACATTTGCCATGTATAACTTAAATTTTAAAACTTTTCAAATATATATTATATAAGTCAGTCCCTCTCATCATCAATCAGAACAATTAGTTTTCTTATAATGTAAATTTTGTCTGTGTCGTTTAACAAAATGACTTATTCGTATTTGCTTATTCTTTAGTTTTCTTTATTGTGTCACGTGTTCTATTGTTTGTTTTTAGCCAGGCGTTGTCAGTTTATTTTCGATTTTAAACGTTTAAATCATAATTATGGTACCTATGATTACTATTTACATTACTGAGTCGATGTAACTGCTGGTTGACGTTTCGTTTCGAGGGTATACCAGCCATGTAGACAGCACTTCGGTGTTGACATGAATATCAACTATATGGTCATTTTT
This sequence comes from Mytilus edulis, assembly GCA_019925275.1. NCBI lineage: Eukaryota > Metazoa > Mollusca > Bivalvia > Mytilida > Mytilidae > Mytilus > Mytilus edulis. The sequence goes on from CM034355.1 coordinate 57,233,375, forward strand.
AAAAATTTCCGGTTAAAAACTTAGATTTTTTGAAAAAAACAAAGATTTAAAAAAATAATTTATAATCTTGGTATCCTGAATTCACTCTCAATTCCCTCTTTCACTGCGATACAGCAATGAAAACTTCATAAAGTACGTGGATCACAAAGTTTTAAAAATAACATTCAGATTTTATGGCTTCTTTTTACTTTGACAGTTTTAACATAGATTTGATTTTTTATTTTGTGTGTGTTAAATGCCACTTTTAAGCACCGCTTTTGTGCCATTTCTTGGCGGCCAGTTTTTATTAGTGGAGGAGGCCAGAGGTCACAGAGAAAATTAGCCACCTTCGATAGGAAAACTGAAAATCATAGTCAGTTTAGATTGGAGTCGAGAGCACTCGAACATGCCGGGTTCGAACTTACAACATAAAGTGTCAACTGGCTAGTATTTACGGTAATAACTTCATAGAATACACAGCCACCGATGCCCCATTTTAACATAGAACTAGTTGGGATATTATTATCAACACCATTTTTTTTATCGGCTCTAAAATGTTATCCTAAATTATTTGTTTTAAAACTCTAGTAAAGGTTTAATTTTCCATGAATTATAACAATCTTATTATGATTAATAAAAATTTACTGTTAACAAATCTTGAATTTATCGAAAAACTAAGAATTTTCTTATCCCAGGCATACATTACCTTAGTCGTATTTGGCACAACTTTTTGGAATTTTGGATCCTCAATGCTCTTCAACTTTGTACTGGTTTGGCTTTATAACTTTTTTGATATGAGCATCAGTGATGAGTCTAATGTAGACGAAACGCGTGTCAGGCGTATACAATTATAGTCCTTGTACCTATTTGATAATTAATTTCATATTTAAAACAGAACTACATTTCGTACATCCGAAAATGATAAACTCTTCTTTTCATTAACTTTTGACGCATCCCCTGATCTGGAAAAGTGTAGCATCTTTGGATTCAATATAAACTTTACCCGTATTGTCTTCAACACACTTGAATCGAAAGTTTGCCTGAAGTTGTCAGTCCAAAAAAACAATCGAATAACATGAAAAAATGTGCATGCTGACTTTTGTGACTGAAATGTACTCTTTAGAAGAAATCAATTTAATCTGGAATAAAGGCTTTTTTGTACTTAGTATATTTATTGGATTTATGATACAGTTGAAATTCAAGGCCATAGTTTACATAAAGCTAACCTTGTCTTACATTGATAATCAAAATAAAATAGGATAAACATATTTACATATATAATCAACTATAGACATATGTTTTGTTTACATTTTGTATAACATCGAAATAATGTAATTGGGGTAAACACTTGAACGATTAACCTACAAACTGGTACATGAGATAATACCAAAGACAAAGATAGAATTTGATAACAATTACATTAAAAGTTCATAAAAACTTACAAAAGGTAACCAGGTAACATTAATAATGAAAAAAATAAGAACATTATTCAAATTTTCACCTTCACACATCGCTGTATAATTCAAGTAAAGTTTAAAATTGAAAATTGAAAAAGGGTATGTGTCAAAGCGATAACATCCTGACCATAGAGCAGACAACAGCCGAAGACCACCAATTGATCTTTAATGTAGTGAGAATCTTCCGCACCCGGAGGCGTTCTTTAGCTGGCCTATACACAAATATGCATACTTTGTTCAGTGATAATGGACGTCATACTTAATACACGCAAGAAAGTTAAATTAAAAATCATACCAGACTAACAAAGGTTAGAGGCTCCTGACTTGGGACAGGCGCAAAATTGCGTCGGGGTTATACATGTTTTTTTTTAGATCTCAAACAAATTCACAACAATACGCACAGTAAAACTCAGTTTAAGATAAGTCCGAGTCCGATGTAAGAATATGAAACAAAAGAAAATAAACAAAACGACAATAATACATAAATAACAACAGACTACTAGCAGCTACTGACATGCCAGCTCTAGACCTCAATTAAACCTTTTGAAAGATTATATATTCATCATATGAATATCAGGCACAATCCCTCTTGTTAGGGGTTTTGTATTATACTAGTACCATCAAGGAATAAATGAAAAGAACAAAACCCGTGTCATATCAACAACTGGTTTTAGAATAAATGTGTTTAATTCCGATTAATATCTATTGATCTTCAGCAATAACTTTAAGCGTTTCAGACGATAAAGCAAGTTCAAGATAACCTTTGCATAAACATGTTTATTTTCAAAAGCTTATAAGTATGAAACCCTTCCGGAGCACCTTATATTGTAGTGGAGTACATGTTGCTCAGTATTGAGTTTTCCATGTTATGTTGTATGTTCTATTGTTTGTTTATTTGTCTTTTTTTATAGCCATGGCGTTGTGAGTTGTCTGACGATTTATACGAGCTTGAATGTCCCTCTCATATCTTTCGCGTCTCTTTTGCAGTAATGTTTTATTAGTTCATTTTCAAATTTATTAAAAATTAAATATCTGATACTTAAAAAAAAGTATGGTATACCATTAACCTATATCATTAAGTAAGAATATTTCCGGTTGTAATAAACCCATAGGGTTTTATCAGTTGTTTTTCTAAAATATGAATATGTGTAAACATCGCATCATGGATGAAATAAAAACAGACATTATGAAATACCTTAAATAACGTTAATGAATATTAAAGTTTCATGCAATGAATTGAAACATAAAGGAATAAGTTATATACCTTTTTCTTCATTGAGAAAGTCATTAAATTTATTTCTGCTAAAATCGACGCTGAATGTGTGTTTAGGGATAAGAGTATGCTTTAAACGGGAGAATTTTGTAAATTTTTAAATATACTGTTAATTATAATGAGTTACTTCTCTGAATACTAGTCGGGTCGCTGTGAAGCTTCATTTAACATATGTATGTACATTTGACCATTCATTACCTCGGGTAACATTAACATTTGCTGTGTTTAGAAATTTTGGATAAAAGAGTTTCCAATGAAAACATTATAGGACGGAGTATTGTGTAGAAAGCTAGAAACACGTTTGGTGGTTCTTTGGTCAGAACTTGCACCAAACCAGTTGTTATAAAACATAACAAGCTGATAGTTTAGAATGACAGAAGCACGTTTTCGTCTAAAAAAAAAAAGGCACCTAATAGTATCATTATTGGACCTGTTTTGATACAATAAATGCCATAGAGATTCCGTATATTGCAAAGTTATCGGAATTCCAAACGGGAATTACTGTGCACCACTTATTGCGGACCTGTTTTTGTTTTTGTATGTGCAGGATTTCCTCTGGGTCAATATTTGTTTCACTACCTCTTTCACCTAACGGGAGGTATTGTGTCTGATATTCATATGATGAAATAATCATAGTTCAATCAGTTTAGTAACAGCTAAAAGTCTATGACTACAGAAAAAGAATATGCATTTTCCGTTGATCCATCGAATCAATGCATGTGACAACCTATATTTTAATCTGCTTTGGAGGTAGTAAGTGCATAAAAGGTAAATCATTAATTACTTTCCGAACATACAAGCGCCTGATATCACCCCTTGTTTTTGGTGGTGTTCGTGTTGTTCAGAAGTTTGTTTTCTGTGTCGCGATGTGTGTACTGTTATTAGTCTTTTTGTGTTAATGAATATCAATTTTAGTAGTATGAATGAGGTTGAAGTTCATTTTTCTTTAGTGCGCTAAAGGGGTCAATATTAACAGAAACACAAAGATATTGTTGTTGAAATCTGACTCTTTTAAAATACGTCAGACTCCTGTCTCTGTGGCAATGAAGAATGGATTTCAAATAAAGTGTACTCGGTCGTCTACTTTTTTTATTCCCTTCTCTTTTTGTAAAAAATGAATAAAAACAAAGACATATTCTAAATTTATGTAGAATCAAAACGATATACTAGTACAAACATTGTTACAGATATCATCAACTAACCATTGACATGTAATATGATTATATATATATTACATAATATTTGATTAATACAATCGGAGCATATTTTATTGAATGATTGACCTTACACTTGAATAAGAGATAATTATTACGAACAGATGTATATTTGATTACAGTATCATGATAATTGATAAAAATAAGAAAAAAAAGCTAAATCACCAATGAAAAATCAGAACAGTGTCGATATGTTCTCCGTTTGTGGTAAAAAACGTACAACCCCTGGGTATCAAATCGTTTAAAACATAAGGAATATGATCATTCACTGTATATTACTTGAAGTATCAGGAAGTCAGTATGCATTTTATTCTTTTTGCTCGAATTTTAAATTTTTGAAGTGACAGGAGTTCTGTTTTATACTATACTTTGAAAATCATTGGTAAATGGCAAAACATGACCATATGTATAAGATCTTAATCAGAATGATAAGTGTTGGTTTGAGGCCGCCACGGTAGTATTATCGTGCATATGAGGGGGTAAGGATATCCTTATTACCATTTCCATCACTTTCAACCACTGCCCAATATTCAATTTACAGAGTTCACTAATGGATTTTCATTATGATATTTGGAAATTAGTTTGAATATGAATGATTACCGTTTACTTTTTTATATATTTACAAACATAAGCCTTATGGCTAGTGTATGACTTTATATCATGCAGTCATTACAAAATTCTCAAAACTTCTCAAAAATACTTTTTCACCTGTAGGTGTAATACCATTAAATCATAGTATGTCACATCTGGTTGTAACGAAAAAGGGTCAAAAAGGGATATTTCCTTGATTAAGACCGTTGTAGGAAATAAAACCATTCTAAGTCATAAGCATATAACATGTTTCAAAGTAATTATTCAAAGTAATTATAACATTATTTTTTTGTTGGGTGTTTCTATAGAGTATTTTGGAAGCTTAACTCCCAGTGAAGATTTTTTTAATTTGCAATGAATTGTTATGTGAAATTTTGTCTATGGTACTTGACAGATAGTCATACAATTTTACTCATGCCGAGTATTTCTTTATTTGATACAAAGATGATTCTGTAAATTTTTTTGAAAAGTGCAAATATAACAAAGACCAGAAGGGGGAAATTAATCGTGGTGTTACATCTGTATGAAAGATCATTTTTTGCACCTGAATTGTCCCTCATTTATGGAGAGTATGTTCAGAAGAAACTGTTATCCGAGAATTTGGATACACTGACTTAAGCAGGATACACTAAAGAATAACCAAAATTCTCGAATGTAAATACTTCCGTAAGATGTAAACACAATACATGAAAATTGCAACATTAAAACCGTTACTTAATTAACAAACAAGTCATATTAAAGATCATTGATTTACCTGACTGCAATCAAGTCACATTTAAACAGTAATCTGATGCATGCTTTGAACATTGCATTTCAATGGCCATATTATACGGGAAATGGGAACAATATTAAATAAATTTTCCAGTTCATATAATACTCATATCATTGGAAATAATAAATCGAAAGAGAAATTGATGTTTATTGTGACGGAATATGATGAAATAGTGAACAAATAATTTATCTATGTTATTTGTGTGATGTTCTTCATTTGCATTACGAAAAGGTTTTATAAATAAAGACATTGCACAAGAGTCTTATGAGGTGCTTTTCAAAATCTGATGAATAGGATTGGTATTAACAATTTGATCAGACTTTACAGAGTTTGAATGTTCATTACCATTATTATTTCATTATTCTGTCCACAATTTATATTTTTTTATAATGATAAATATGTTTTTCTGATACATTGTTAATTAATCTCTTATCATGCATGATACAATTATATGTCATTAGACTGGTTTGTTCGTGTATCCTTTTGTTACGTTCTAAAATTATTGAATCCTTCATTTTTCTTAAATAGCAAGCTTTAAAAAAAACCACCCTGTTATAATGTGATAGGTTTCGAATAACGGAACTTAAAAAGCACAAAAAACAACAGATCCATGTTGACAATAGAAGCAATCATCTTTATTTTTTTAGCCTTCAACGAACGTATCTCTAAATTATTTATCAACAGATTTTTGTTGCGCATAATGTATTTACCTTCCATTTATTATTCTACTGATAGAAATCAATAGGTAGAGGATTGCGATTTAAAAATAAAAGGCACATTGTGTCCGACAAACTGATCATACAGCTGCCTAAATTTGGTGATTTTCTGTTGTTTCTACGCAGCATATATTGCTGTAAAGATGTGTTTCCTTGTATTTTGGAAACAAAGTATCCAATAAAGACACGACGGGACTAAGTATCGTATAGAAAGCTGGGAAAATTATAATCCAAGGTGTAATTGGCAAATCCGAACTGTTCTGTTCTACGTGCACTCGACCTCGTTTAAGGTCTTCCTTTATGAAATCCTCTTGAAGCTGTATTTCCTTTGCTGGGTCGCTAGAACATAACTTTTCCGCTAATATCGGCATGATGGTTGCAACTATAGCTGGTGTTGGAGAAGAAAAAAGGTCTTGTTGTCCAACCTTGCTTAGGGTGTCTATCGCTACGTATAGGAACAAACTTGTTACAAGTATTTTTAGCGATAACATTACAAGTTGAGTACGAAGTGGTATATACTTATTAACTATCTGTTTAAACAAATCTACTCGTATGGTCGGTTGCTTATCATGTTCCACTGCGTTTTCAATACCTATTTGCATTTTTAATAGTGTGTCAAGTAAGTTTTGGTATATTTGATAAAAACTTACAATATATTTAATGACATATAAGGATATTGCCAATACTAAAGCCAAAAAATCGTATGAAATTGATGTAAATAGTGGCCCTGCGACAAAAAATGTATAAATGATAGTCCGAAGAATAGACTGTAAAATGTAAACAAAATAAGGACTAAAACAGAAAAGAATGAACATTGATTGACATACCATATAAAGCAAAACAAAAAAGCTTAATAACAGTTCAATTCCTCCTGAACGTTCGCCGTTCGGAAAGTTCCATATGAATCTTATCGGAAAAACTAAAACTACATTTACAAGGAAAGGTACTATTGGAACAAGAAGAACAGTTACATATGAAAGTACATTAAGGGGAACAGATATTAATAATTGCAAGTACATAAATATTTGATTTTTAGCAACCAAAGGCGGGATGAAAAGTTGTTGCCATAATTCCGAGCTGAAAAAAAGTGAAATCCTGTCAAGAAAATTCATTGCAAGCTTTGTATATCCTGTGCATTCAATGGTGCTTATTTGTGATTTAACTTCGGGAATGGGTGTCGTTGAAGAATCAGAAGTGCTGGTACTTGGTGTCGATACAGCATCACAATTATTGATGATGGATGAAGACTCACCACCACTGTTAGAATTGGAAGTTGAAGTATCATTTCTCTTGTTCAAATACTGAATAATTTTTGATTTATCAAGTGATGTATAGGTATCATCTGAGTGAATATATATTAAAGATACGACTAGAAAATACATCGGTGCCAAAATTGTAGTTGAAATGCCCAAGATTAAATCCAAATCGTGTTTCTCTGAGTCACAGTCAGAAAGCAAGTTATACGTTACGCACGGATGATAAACGTCTACATACTTGTTGAAATCAGGAATGAGTTTAGGGAAATAAAATCTTTGAATGAAAAAAACAAGCATCACTATCAAGTATAAGAAAGATATAAGCGATATTTCAGGAAGACAATCATCAAAGATGTCTCCTGTATTACCCAAAAAATTGTTACACTTGTTAGAGAAACTGGTTAAACATCTGCTTACTTTGCATTTTTTTCTACTGTTCAATCTAAATATATATCTCGTCAAACTAAACGGTTGATCTCCCATTGAATATACAGCAGGATTTTCTGAAGTTTTAACTGTTCGTTTCGGAAGTAACAAGAATAAAAGTGGGAAATAACATGTAACTACAAATATCGAAATGTTAATTATAACATTGACTCTGCCCTTCTTGATGTGCTGTGCGCAGTGAGTATTCTGACAATTAGAACTAAAACATTCGAAGTCATATCCAATCCAAGCACCAGTGGCTTTATATAAAAATCCTAACTTCCATTCTTGTCCTTCAAAATATCTATGACAAAACAACCAGTCGGAATTCGAATTTGTATTATTTATAATATCTTTGTATATAATATAAAATAATGATTCCGTGCAATTTTTATAATGGGATTTGCCCGTGTCATTGTTATTCGTGAAGGCTACAACTGGAACATATATATTTCGTTGTATTGATGTTGAGCGGTTAAGTGTGACTACTTCGAAATCAGGAGAGTATGTGAGGAGATGTGAGTGTTGCTGCAGCATCCATATCCACCTTTCTAATCCATTGGAATATAGTTTGTTCAGACTTTGAAAATATTCATAGTTTGCTGATGCCGATTTGTTTTGGTGGATATCGACGTTAAAACGAATCATCTGAACATTTCCTAGTGTCAATAGTTGCGTGAATTGATTTTTTACCTTCTCAATATCGATTATTTCGAATTTACAAACCGTATTGTCCCTCATCTGCTTATCACCAACAATTTGTTTAGATACAACATCGCCAGCACTCGAAAGAGAAATAACTATACTTATAAAAATGTGGACCTTAGCTTGATGCAAAGAAACCATTTTTCTACAAAAAAAAAGGAGTTTTAAAATCTCGTCTTAGCCATTTTGTAACAGGCAATATTTCATTCAACTTTGATTTCAGTACAGTACTTGTGTCATATTAATTTAATGAAATCGTAGTGGTTTTTTTAAATTAGGAAAAGAAGGGCAAATTTATCTTAATAATTATATTATTGATATTATTGATCAATATTATTGTGAGAAATGTAATTGCATTAAAAAATTAAATTTCATACATCTTTAAATAAATGTTTTTTTTTTTCTGTATCTAGCTTTTATGATTACTTACAATCGATGTTAAAGTTGATATTACATGGATTTTTTCTGATCCCTGAGTAAAATCTGGTAACTATATTGTATATCTCAAGGTTTTTATATTATCATACCATGATGATCTTTGGACTTAAGTAAGATAAAATTTAAATTTTCTCTGAACTCATTTGATTAGTGCATGTTACAAGTCTAATCATAATTATTCAAAGGAACCCAATTGCATTAATGGGAAATCGATATTCGTTCTAGAAAAGTGCAATTTGTTCACCTTTTGAATTTTATGGAATTTAGCAAAACATAATTCAAATAGACATATGCAGTCAATCATAACACTTGAAATTTCGAAAGCCTAATAATAACTGTTTTTTCTTCTTCTCCTTCTAAATCAGTTTATCAAAGTTGTTTTTGAAATGCAAAAATGGCTAAACTCGCATTTTTTAGATGATATCTGATTTTTTGATTATGTAGTCGACCGAGAATTATATATTAGTGCAGTATACTACGATAATTGTTTTCCATTTCATTCTGAACAATGAACAACTTCTTATAATATTGTATTGATTTTTTCTAATTTATTGTTCTTTGCTTAAAATCCCAGTGGCAAACATTTAATGATCCAACCCGATTACAATTTAACACCAAATCCAAAAAAAAAAGGTTAGGCTGAGTAAGACCACCAGGATGAAGGGCGGAAGTAATGACTTCCGATGGAAAATGAGGGTTATTCTTCATAGGTCAGAACTTTTGCAACAATCGGTCTGAATTTTTCTCGATATTACTCGACCCAAATCTTAACCATACTTGACTGTACTGTGTATTGATTTGTACATGACCTTATTTTAGTTTTTGAAAATAGTCTTAACTATTACTCGACCTGTCGGAAACCCATTATCGACCTATACTCGACAAATACTTGACCAGTTATTGACCCTTTTTTTAGTCTGAAACATACTCGGTCAAAGTTCTGAACAATACTCCACCAGTCTGGTTTTTAAATTTTAACTGTTTAGATAACTTTTTATTACTGACATGACTAAAGCAACAATAAAATAATAATTTTGTATTAAAGAGATTTTAACATCATTACATGATTATCAGATTTATCAAATTTAGTCAAGAACCTCTGACCTGTTTTATTCTTGAATGTTTATCTTAAAATTTAGGTTCATGTATATGTTTTGGAGTTTAGGTTGGCGTTCTTTTTGCTGAAGTAGTATACACTATTGTTAAGGGGCCAGTTGCAGCCCAACACCGGGTGCTGGATTCTCTCGCTGCGTCTAAAACCCGTTTGTGGCTCAGTTCTAAGTCAAACATAATTTAATTTATTTCAAATATTTATCAACATGTGCATTGGTGATAGACATCAATCAAATCGCTTCGTTCACAGTATGGTGATAGGTGTTCTAACGTAAATATTGAAAATAATGATCATAATTATAGTATATCATATTTATTGCCTATCTGCAGCTGATAAGATTTAACTTTGGTACATCAAAGGTTGAACGTTTGTATGAAATAAATGATTTACAATGACTTAGGACCACGTCGTTTACCACTCTAAAATCTCGGTCGACTGAGCATTTTTTATTTTGTTTTCATCTAAAAATATGTTAATGCAGAAGTTAATAACATGTATCTTGTTATTCCACGCATAATATCGAGTGGAAGTTACAAAGTCACTGAAACGGCACTAGACGAAGTGCTACGTGGGTTTAAAAATTTAAACCTGACCTAAATAAAAGTTAAGAATATTTGCTCATGTATTGGAGTAGTATCTCACTAATTGTTGCTAAGATGGGTGAATTTTTAGAAATAAACTCACCGGAGAAATTTGAAAAGAAAGTCAAAAAATATTTCAAACGTGAAAGGAGAATAGATTCAACCAAATTTTACGTAAAAATTAGCGATAAGACCATAGCCGATTTAGTTGCAAACTGAATTTCTCTTAGAATGGTGCTGATTGTAAAGGCTACATGTTCTAAGTTCATATAATATATCAAATTGTATATAAAAGAACTAAACATATAACTTTCATTTTACAAATTTGGTTTGTCCCTCTATTTATCAGGTGGGTTCAGAATTTTTTAAATAGCTAAGACAAGAACGCTTTTATATAATGTTAACATGAAGGGTTGGTCTCGTATAAAAGTGGAGTAGTATGCATTGATAATTTGACATTGCTTAATCTATCGTAGTCATGTTCTTCTTTGTATTAAGTTTGAAATAAGGAGTCGAGAAATAGCGAACATTTCATTATCTAAAGGGGTCAAAATACAAACAATTAGGTTCTCTCAACAATTCGGTCGCAATCTAAAGCATGGTTATTCTGTATGTTTTGAGTAAAAAATAATCGCAAAATCAACTACGGCTTGTACCCGGGGTTAGTGCAAATTCCATTTTAAAGGGATAGACAATATTCAAAAAAAATGTGGTTTAATTTTTTTTTATCTATTCGTCCAGTGTTTAAAGACAAAAAATACCACTAAAAGGGGGGATCAAAAATGAGAGTCAATGACATGGCCATAAGCGACAAACAAAAGACAAATATGAGTCCACAATCACCACATATAAAATAAAGGGTTGACCGACGTACCCCGATGACAATGGGAATGAACTAGGGTGCACCAGAAGTACCCGCTCCACTAGTGACGACCGATTGTCTAGCCCAGATGATTCGAAATACAACTTCCTGGTCTAATATACTTCCAAACGAAACAGCGTCAATCACAACTGGTATAAACATATTTGTTATGGGTATATATATGGCTTAGAAGTTAATGTCTGAAAGGGGTACAAGCTGTCAAATTCATGTTCACCGATCTCACTCAAATTCTTATATTTTATTTATGACAATGTAAAACATTTTCTAAACTATCAAAAGTATAAAATAAACAATTTATAGGAAAAGGTCTCAATAAGATGAAAATTCGTTTCGTGTGAATATTTGCCAAGACGCCATCAAATTAACTATCGAGTTGACCTTAAATGACCATATAAGCGATGTAAACATAAAGATAGATATAAATAGATAAAGCAACTCGTGCAAAGAGATTTTTTCAGGTCTGTTAACTTTTGTATTATAGATTAAAAATTTATGTTTATCGTCGTTTTTACCTGTATAAGAAAGTTTTTTTTGTGGATCGAATCAGTATATCAAATTATTTACCTTTGTTTCACTTTCAATTTTGGCATTCTTTTCCTTTAAGTATCCGTCACGGACAATGCATGCGTTATTCTATCTCTTTCTACGGGGTTAAATTGGAGTTCACATGAATATGGATTAAATGAGGTCGAATTATTCACTTGCAAGTGAATAATTCATTATCAATGTTTATTAGCTTAATTTGACAAAATTGAACCTTTTTAGCTGATGAAAGCGAATAATTATTTCACAATTGCACTTTTATTAATGATTGAACAAAAAAAAATCATGCTTTAGATTTTCTATATATATCTCGTAGTATAGTGTCCCTTTAGTATTCAAGGATTTTTTCATTTAGACTTGCTAAATAAGGCAGATACTTGTACTGTAAAGCAGAAAAATGAAACGATAATGAATGTTGGTTATCACCATAAGTTCCTGGTAAGTGAATGACACAATACAATTTGATTAAATCAATTTATGGTGCGTTTTCAAGTTTTGAAAATGTGTGTAAGTTTCTCACTTGTTTATTATCAATTCTTCGTCTTTTAACCACTATGATGTGATTAACCATACTGGTATGATATTGAAACTGACGTTCATGAAATAATGTTACGTCAACGAATTGTACTGCAATTTCAAATTGTACTAGTTTTTGGTGTTTCATTATCGAGGTAGACAATACTCTACTTTTTTTTTAACGTTTATTTGAATTTAATTTTGTTGTACACACGTGTACATGTGCATGACCCGCTTCCAAGTTACTAAAGGTGTAATACTAGTACAACATTACATAAACAACATTGAGCAGTCTATTTCTCCATAATAGAAAACAAAATATGATCATTTCATAGATCAGTTATCAAGGTCTAATTTAGAAGATTTTGTCCTTTGCTTAGATACTATAAACAGTAGGTAAACTGTATGTGTTGTATGGTGTGTTTGTACAGGGACAAAATTACTACTAAATTGATAGGTTTCATATACCTTCCTTTTCCAAACTTCACATTGAATTCCTTCAAAAAAAAATACACAATTAGTGTGTTTTTCAATAATTAAAAGGGTATTATCTCTGCATTACCAACATATCTGAAAAGCTTTTATATTTATCATATAGCTGATACTGTCAGAATTAACATCCAGAAAAAATGGGGTTGACAAATATTTTCAAGGGGTTACTTGAAAGTATAGAGTCAATATTTTATATTTATGCTCTAACAATGACTTCAGATTTCAGAAAATAATAGTTTGAACAAATATTGTTTATGTGATTTGAAATGAAAATATTGTTAATCATATTTTTATGAGGCTTAACAAATTTGATTTATTTCTTCAGTGATTTTCCGTAATAGGCTATTTGCCAATTCCCGTAATTGACCCTGTAATTAGAGATCCCTCTTCCAGTTGTCTCCCTTATGAGGGACATTAATTTTCATTTATAATAGATATACTAAATCTGATGGATAGACAAACATGTCAAACATAACGTCAGGATAAAAAAATAAAACGAACCGAACACTTCAAATACTTTAAAGTCAGGAATTATGTGTATGTTAAGTTAACAAATTTGAATGTTGATATTGGTTGAGTATCACAATAATAAGAAACGTCATTCTGACATCAGATTTTCTTGATTTAGCATAAACCATCTTTAATTTTGGTCAGTGCAATATAACATGAATGCAATTGGATTATCCATGTGCAGGTGCTGATAGAATGTCGCTAATTAAAATTGGAAGATTACTATAGAGAAATTGAAATAATTCTGATGTCGCGTAGTTCAAGGCTTCGTTGTTAGTCGTCAATCTTTGAAACAGTCATATCAACTGTTTATAGGATTTCATTTATGTTCTGTTAATTTGTATATATGTGATGAACTTATGCACTAAACCAGAGAAAATATCACCTATATAGGTGCTCGTGAAGATTAAGGTTAAGTCTAGGTTCTTTTTCCGAACAGCCTTTGTAAATTATGCTAAATACGATAGATAAACAAAACGTGTATAAGGGAATATAGTTGATTCCCATAGGCATGTCGTTTGATCGGTTATGGTAGTTCAATACAAAGATTTTTTCACTCCCAATCAGACAGCTTCAAACTGATGTAATTCATTTCATCCGTCTATATATTTTATAAATGAGGTACCAAAAGAAAGAAGAAAGATTAATCTTTCAAATTGTGATAATTTCATTATGACATAATTATTACATAATTAATTATTATGTAATTAGTTGCGATATTGTGATGTTCACACTTTAAACAAATGTTATTATACTAGTATGATTATATTTAGTTAAAGTGGCTGATAAAAATTACTTTTGCAATAGAATAAAACATTAGTCATAGTTAAAAAAAATATTTGCAAGCACTTATGATAAGTCCTAAAACATAGAACTATGTCTTTCATTGGTGATATTTGTAATGAACGTGTTGCCAGTTCCTGTTTTCTGTTTCTTTGTGTACATCTTATAATTTTGATTACTCTTTCTTCCATTCACTTACCTAATAATTAAATTTTATCCAAAAGAATCTGGAATTGTTTTCATTTCATGTGAAATTTTTAGGCCATAACATGAATCTCATCATCGCAACTGTTGTTCGTGGTAGTGAGCAATATAAAATGAAAAGACCGCGTGTCCTAGTATTTGTTCCTCCAAACAGTTGTTCCTTACGAAACTTTGATATACTTTGATATGAGCCTTTTACTGTTCGAACACGTATTTGATACCCTATATTCCATCAGGAACACATACTGTTATATTTCTTCCATACAATGGAATTTCCATACAATGGAAATAATATACTACAATATTGTTTTCATTTGTTGTATATTTGAAGAAATTTCTATTTCATAACACTCCACCTAGCAAAAAAAAATACGGTATAATTCTCAATCTTGAATCTGAAGTAAGAATGAACACTGAAAATCTTTATTCTAACCTTTCATCATTTAGAGAAATATTTAGCAAATATTTAGGAAATTAAACAACAGTGCATAACAACTAGACAAGCACGATTGAGTCCATGACAAGTAGACGCTTTTTAAAGTTTTTATTTCTGTATGGGTTTACAGCGCGAATTACGAAAATAACATGATAATCCGATTCCTAATAAGCCCGTGATTTTGCAGGTGTATGCTTAAATCACTCTATGAGGATTATTATTGTCTTGATATTACAGAATCGTTTCATATTGGCCTAGTTATTTTTTAAGCGTGAAATAGGTTTAATAGGCATTGTGATCACGGTGCAATACACTTGAAACATAATTTAACCTATTTTATTTATTTATCAACTACTTGAAATCCATTTTCCAAGGAATATATTAAATCACTTCGTTCACAGTAATTTGTTTAAATAGGTTGATAGCTTTTTCTACGAAAATAGATAAAATACGGGTAACGTATACAATTGTATCAATATTTATTATCTATCTACTGCTGATACAAGTTTTAAACTTTAAAGTTCATTTTGTTACATCAAAGCTTGTAATGTTTCATTAGATTGCTGATTTGCAATGATCAAGGTCCAGCTCGTTAACAACCTCTAAATCTAGGTCGAAATACAAACTTTTGTTTTTATTCTGGAATACCGTAAATGATGCTCCGTATTAAAAACAAACTCATTGGGACTTATCATGGATTGATATCCCATATCCTTTGTTTTTCAATTATGAATTAAAAATTGCTTTAAGCTTGATCTTCCAAACATAATATCTAGATGTAGTTACAGTGTCACTAAAATTGCACGAGAGACGATGTAAACTCGCCAATGTGTCATGATTACAAAAACTAAATGAGATAAGTTCTTTAAGCATATCAAAGTGTATAACAAACGAATTAAACATATCACTTTCATTTTACCAAAATATTTCGCACCTGTTTTAATCAAGTGGGTCCAAAATTTTGAAAAGACCAAACGAACGATTTATAATGATAACATATGCATAAAGGATTGGTCTCTATAAAAAGCGGAGGGTTGATGTCTTGGTTTCATTAACTCGTCATAGGTTTTAAAAGTCATTTAAGTCATGTGCATTTTCACATTAAATTTTGGAGAAAGTAGCAGAAACATACAGATAGCTGTTGAAGGCCGTACCTTGGTTTACTTTTATCAATTGTTACTTGGATGGAGAGTTGTCTCATTAACACTCATACCACATCTTCCTATATCTATGTAGCGAAGCTTTCATTTTCTGAAAGGATAAAAATACAAACAATTTAGGTTAGAATTTGGCCCCAATTTAAAGCATGATCAAACTATGATTAAAGCAAAGTCAAATAATCGCAACATCGTCAATTGCTTGGACCCGGGTTAGCGTAAATTCCATTACAAAGAGATAGCAACGACCAAAATTGCCATCTAAGTTTCGAGAATTAAAATATGTGGTAACAATATCCAAAAACAATGGGTATTCATTTTTTTCTATTCAGTATGTTTTTAATGACAGAAAATACCAGGAGGCCTTCAAAAATGACAGTCGACACAATTGCTATAAGGGAAAAGATAAAACGACAGAAAAGAGTCTACAAAATCTACGTGCTAGTTTATTTAAGATTGAGAGACGAACTCCATCAAGTACTGGGCATTAACTTGTGTTCGCCAGAAGTACAATAAGTTTCCGTTTCACCTTGTAATAAGTGACGACTGTTTACCTAGACGTTCTTTTTAGAAAAGCAACTGCCTGATCTTATATTATTCCAAAAGAAATAACGTCGTTCAAAAGTTGTATAAATGACAATGGTCATTGTGTTAATGGTTTGGAAGATGATTGAGAGGAAAACCATTTGTTTTAAACTTGTTAACAGACACGAATACTTATACTGAAAGTAGAAAAATAAACAAAGATACTGAATGTAAGTTATCGCAAAGTATATGGTATGTGTATCACACGTACAAGTCAACCTAACAATCTGATTAAATGCGTCTTTTAACCCCTTTGATGTGATTAAATATCATAGTTTGATATTGACACGTCTATGCATACAATAATGCAACGTAAACGATTTGTACTAGAACTGACATTGATATTCAGTGACTTTAAATCCAAATAAGGCAGATTCGATACTATTCACTTCCTAAGTAATTTTTCCGTATTTCTGGGGAACGACCAGTTCTTCCAAAAGAGTGATACAAAACACCTAGGACTGATAAAATATAGTAAAAACAGATTAATCACCTAAAAGACCGACTAAAACTAGCTATAATAAACACTGTATATGCTGTCGTTAGGCCCTGAATACATGCTTGGAAAGCAATGTCTCCAGTAAAAGCCTTTCAGATATGAAAAACATGTGTAATTTCACGTGCATTATATGGAAAAGAAGTGATAATTTTTACCGAGTCCGACATTTTTTAATTAGAAATTCTCCAGAGTGGGGGATTCAACAATATGCAAAAAAGGGTCCAAAGGGGGTGGGTGGGTGGTGCATGGGGGTCCCTCCATTTATCTGACTATGTTGTCATCAATTTATTTCCCATATACGAAATCTCTCCTTGGGAAACTATGATATTTCTGGTGCAAAATATATAGGACATACTTACGCGTTAATAGTATCATCTTTTAATATTATCTGTGAAATATTTTATGATTACTTAGTCTAGTTGAATATATATATAGTTTCCAATGGAAATCATTCATTTTAATACAAAAAAATTCTTTTTGGCTATCCTTTTTCATTAAAATATTCCTATATTATACCACTGAAGTCGTGTAACTTTCAATGTTTACATGATTTAAGAAAGTAATATTAAATCATGTTCAGAAATCTGTGTATTTGTCCTACATTGTATATGGAGGAAAGTCGAATTTCTAGTGTAGCAAATTTTAAAAAATCTACTACATTCAAGAACGCGAGCTTCCTCGGAGAGTCATATACCAAACAATCCTTGATATAACCACATCTCAGCTCAAGGCCTCTTCTAAACATTGGAAGGTCCCGACTATGTATTGGTTACCGTAACTGCACACACACAAAAATACCAGTAAAATATCATTTAAATATATAAAAAAAAGTGGTATGTGGTATGATTGTCAATAAGACAACTCTCCATAAGAGACCAAAATGTCACAGAAATTAACAACTATAGATCACCGTAGGGCCTTCAACAATGCACAAAGCCCATACCGCATAGTCAGCTATAAAAGGCCCCGAAATGACAATGTAAAACAATTCAAACGAGAAAACTAACGGCCCTATTTATATATATAAAAAAATGAACGAAAAACATACATGTAACACATAAACAAACGACAACCACTGAATTACAGGCTCCTGACTTGGGACAGGCACATACATACATTATGTGGCGGGGTTAAACATGTTGGCGGGATCCCAACCCTCCCCCTAACCTGGGACAGTGGTATAACAGTACAAGAACGAACTATAAAAAACAGTTGAAAAAGGCTTAACTCATCAGATGGACAAATATACAAGTGAACGTGGTCGGGTACTTGTACATCCTAACAACAAAAAGACAAGTTCTTTTTACGAGTTCCTAAACTTTTATCAAAGAAATTATCTTGAATTGTTGTTATGAAATATATGAAAATAGTTTAATTTACTCTTTTTGGAGTTTAAATTGTATAATATTTTTTGATAACTTACGTGCTGGCCCTTTCAAAATATAACTTTTTAAACTCTTTATAATGCATGCACTTCCATACAATCTTATTAAACAAATGTTTTTCTTTTTAATTAGTGGTTGTTTGTTAATCTGAATGCGAATTTATTTATTGCAAGTCATTTAAAGCCTTCTCGTATGAACAATGTTCAAATAGCAGACTATGTATGGCA
Organism: Mytilus edulis; assembly: GCA_019925275.1. NCBI lineage: Eukaryota > Metazoa > Mollusca > Bivalvia > Mytilida > Mytilidae > Mytilus > Mytilus edulis. The sequence goes on from CM034355.1 coordinate 57,252,117, forward strand.
AGCCGTTCTCGTCAAAACTATGTTTAAACCCTTTTTTCGAAAAAAATACACACTGAGATTTAAAAACCAAAAATAACACACTGAGAAATCGAAATTACACACTGAGATTTAAAAAAATAAAAAACACACACTGAGATTTAAAAATTACACACTGAGATTTTATAAAGACACACTGAGATGAAATAAATTGAAAAACACACACTGAGAATTGTTAATTACACACTGAAATTTCAAAAATACACAATGAGATTAATATGCAAATTACTTATGATTATTCATGAGATGAATAATTCAACAGATTAATATCTTGATCTCAAGAACTCTTGTCATTATAATGAAATGCGATACCTTCAACCAACATTCGTAATAAATTTCAAGACTTAACATCGCTCATATTCATAAGTTTGTTGCCTATAATTCAGATCATTACTACTAGTAATTAAACATTTGTCCCTTTTAAAAAGTCTTCCAACTGTTTCCCTGATTTCGCTAGTTAATCTTTTATATTTTTATTACGTTTATATGCTATAATAGACACTTGAGTAAAAATTTCACTGCATTCTTTTGCAGATTGTTCCAATGTTTTCTTATAATTTTAATAAAATTTTAAGTTTTTCACCATTTGGTTATATTTTGTAATAAGAGTAGGTGTGTATATTTTTCTTGTTCTTGTATTTCTAAAGGTTTTTTTTATTAATAATTTGGAACCAAATCGAAGGACTAACGAGTTCTGTCCCCTGGTTGTTTCAAGCTTGTAATAGATTCAGATTAAGTATGCTAATTAGATATGTGCGCATAACAAGTGCGCACAAATCTCAGTGTGTAATTTTAAATTCTCAGTGTGTGTTTTCAGTTTATTTATTCTCAGTGTGTCTTTTTGAAATCTCAGTGTGTAATTTTCAATTTTCAGTGTGTAATTTTCAATTCTCAGTGTGCGTTTTTCATTTTTGAAATCTCAGTGCGTCTTTATGAAATCTCAGTGTGTAATTTTCAATTCTCAGTGTGTAATTTTCAATTCTCAGTGTGTAATTTTCAATTCTCAGTGTGCGTTTTGAAGTTTTTAAATCTCAGTGTGCTTTGTTGTAATTCTCAGTATGTAAATTTTTCGATAAATGGTTTAAACATAGTTTTGACGAGAACGGCTTGCCATAACTATGCGATATGGCTTTACTCATTGTTGAAGGCCGTACGGTGACATATAGTTGTTAATTTCTGTGTCATTTTGGTCTCTTGTGGAGAGTTGTCTCATTGGCAATTATACCATCTTCAGTTTGTACTTGTTTGGCTTTATTACTATTTTGATCTGAGCGTCACTGGTGAGTATTATGAAGATGAAACGCGCGTCTGGCGTATTAAATTATAATCCTGGTACCTTTGATAAATATTTACACCACTGGGTCGATGCCACTGCTGGTGGACGTTTCGTTCCCGAGGGTATCACCAGGCCAGTAGTCAGCACTTCTAAAAACAGGATTTTCTTATTCCGGGCATAGATTACCTAAGCCATATTTAGCACAACTTTTTTGAATTTTGGGTTGTCAATGCTCTTCAACTTTGAACTTGTTTGGCTTTATTACTATTTTGATCTGAGCGTCAATGATGAGTCTTATGTAGACGAAACGCGCGTCTGATGTATTAAATCATAATCCTGGTACCTTTGATAACTAAACCACATCTTCTCTTTTATACCTTTGCTAGCTCATTATGCTTACTGTAGGTGTGATGAGATCGTTGAAGCTGTCAATTGTCTCCACAAATCACTTAAACCTGTCCTATACTGTAACAGCCCCACAACCTGTACTAAATTCTTCCATAATAAATAAGTATTTTATAATAGTCAATTGACAAAAGAGATGATTTCAGCTTTCCAATTGTGAACTTTCCATTTCTAAGTAGCAATATTCCAGCAGCACCTGCATACGGGGTATATATCTCCCAATTGATACGAAATTCCCGTCCTTGCATTTCCTATCATGGTTTTCTTGATAGAGGGTTGCTGCTCACTAGGAAGCTATTAAACCAAGAGTTCCAAATGGTGAAAATGAAATCTTCTCTTCGTGAATTTTACGGACGCCACCACGAGTTGGTTGACCGTTATTGAACAACCGTTTCACAAATGATATCGGATATATTCCTTACGTCGTAACTACAATCCTCTTCCCTTTCATGAATGTGACCTACCGAATTAGACTATTTCCCGGATTTGTTATCACATAAGCAACACGACGGGTGTCACATGTGGAGCAGGATCTGCTTACGGAGCACCTAAGATCACCCCCACTTTTTGGTGGGGTTCGTGCTGCTTAATCTTTAGTTTTCTATGTTATGTCATGTGTACTATTGTTTGTCTGTTTGTCTTTTTCATTTTTAGCCATGGCGTTGTCAGTTTATTTTCGATTTATGAGTTTGACTGTCCCTCTGATATCGTTTGTCCCTCTTTGACAATAACTCTACAATATATCGAAACCTGTATATAACAAAATGCATACAAGACTAAAATATTGAGTATGTTCATGTTTTTCTCTTACCTTTAATGATGTCTTTATACTAAAACCATTGGATGTTGGATGTACACGTTAACTGATCATAAGTGATATTTTAGTCTTGAATGCATGGTTTTTATAATAATATGTACAGTTACTGTGTGTACTCTCAGATATGTGCTTATTGTATTTTTTGTTGTTGTGATGTAAGAAGTAAAATCATAAAAACACCGAACTCCGCGGAAAATTCAAAACGGAAAGTCTCTAATCAAATGGCAACATCAAAAGCTCAAACACATCCAACGAATGGATGGATATCAACTGTCATATTCCTGATTTGGTCACGTTATTTAGAAAATAGTGGGTTAAACCTGGTTTTATAGCGAGTATAAGTACGCTGCCATTTCTGGTCTATGATTTTGTAAGATGTATTTCTGCTTTGTATCGATCTGATGAGTTAAGCCCTTGTCAACTTATTGTTGAAAAAATAAATTGTTCTAATTGTGTACTGTAACGCAACAGTATTACGGTAAGCGGAGGGTTTGCATTTTCAAACAGGTTTAACCCCGACACATTCTGTTTTTGATTGTCGTTTGACGCTGTAAATCATAATTGTTTTTCGTTCTTTTATTTGTATATAAAATCAGGCTGTTTTTTATTTGAATTGTTTTAAATTTGTCATTTCGAGGCCTTTAACAGCTGACTACACTGTACGGGTTTGCTCATTGTTAAAGTATTAATGTGACCTATAATTGATTTTTTTTTCTTTTTCATTTGGTCTCCTGTGGACCGTTGTCACATTTAAAATCAAGCCACATTTTATTTTTCATTTTGAAAACCGGCCCCGAAACAAAAATATAAATTCATGGTATATTTTCATCATATCAAAGAACCCCAATAATTCATTTTTTTGTTGAAATACAACAAAGTTTAATTTTGGACACTTTAGGCCTAAAATATGGACGATTAACAAAACAATACTAATCTAAAACTAATTACACGGTTTGGTGTCAAAGTACCCCGATGGTTCAATTTTGTTCAAATCAAACACAGTTAAATTTTGAACCTTATTGACCTCAATGTGGACTGGTTTTAAAAAGAGGGGACGAGTCAAAATCCAAAATCTAAAATCTAAATACACTGCTATATTTGTCGTAATATAAAAGAACCCCAATTATTCCAGACCTTGAATTAAATCATATTACTGAAATCGGTAATGAAATAAGCACTTTATACTAAGTATTTTATTGGTCCCTTTCCTTGAGGTACAATTATATAGGGATCAATAGAAAATACTCAAGTCAAAAGAAAATTCATAATTGGTTTCGGCCATAATTCCCGAATTCAAGCCAAAACTTTCTTTTGAGGTATGAAACCTTGTGGTACAACTTCAGCTTCATAGAGATCCATACACAATGTTTATCTATGGGTTCCTATTCTAAACAGTTTGGACAATAACCCTAAAATCAATCTCAACCTTCCGTGTGTGAAACTTAGCTGTACAATTTCATAGGCACCCATACACTTATTCTAAAGTTTTTGTCTGGAAACCAAAATGTCTTCAGACAAAAAAAAACAAAGACAATGCTGACATCGCCATAACATTATATGTCAGACCGCAAAAAAAAAAAGATTTTGTAAAAGTATAAAATAAACAATTAAGAATGCATGGACTCTATAATATGATATGCACTTGATTTACTGGTATGTTAAAGTTGTCGGTGATTTGTAAAACTGACAAGGTGCACATGATTTACTGGTATATTAAAGTTGTCAGTGATTTGTAAAACTGACAAGGTGCACGTGATTTACTAGTATGCCAAAGAAGTTGTCAGTGATTTGTAAAAACTGACAAAGTGCACTTGATTACTGGTATGTTAAAGAAGTTACCAGTAATTTGTAAAACTAACAAGGTGCACTTGATTTTCTGGTATGTAAAAGAAGTTGTCAGTGGTTTGTTAAACTGACAAGGTACACTTGATTTTAAATACTGGTATGTTTAAGAAGTTGTTAGTGATTTATTAAACTGACAGGGTGCCCATGATTAACTGGTATGTTAAAGTTGTCCGTGATTTGTAAAACTGACAAGGTGCACTTGATTTTTTGGTATGTTAAAGAAGTTGTCAGTGTTTTGTTAAACTGACAAGGTGCACATGATTTTTTGGTATGTAAAAGAAGTTGTCAGTGATTTGTTAAACTGACAAGGTACACTTGATTTTAAATACTGGTATGTTTAAGAAGTTGTCAGTGATTTGTAAAACTGACAAGGTGCCCTTGATTTACTGGTATGTTAAAGTTGTTCGTGATTTGTAAAACTGACAAGGTGCACGTGATTTACTTGTATGCTAAAGAAGTTGTCAGTGATTTGTAAAACTGTCAGGGTGCCCTTGATTTACTGGTCTGTAAAAGAAGTTGTTAGTGATTTTTTTGTAAAACTGACAAGGTGCACATGATTTACTAGTATAGGCCAAAGAAGTTGTCAGTGAGTTGTCAAACTGACAAGGTGCACTTGATTACTGGCATGTTAAAGAAGTTACCAGTA